>JADLZK010007474.1:0-31095 GCA_015847255.1 Hyparrhenia diplandra
ATGATTCAAACTAGGGATACATTTGAAATTTGTTTTGAAAAGGGCAAAATTTTAAAAAAATCCCATAGAATGGAACGGAAACGGGGAAGGAGTTCGTCCGTTCAAATTTTGCCCGAATTTTACCGGATTTGTTCTCAATTTCTACATAGGAGGATTTTTCGCACTGGGTGCGTGGGGAAATTTTTACGTTCTAATTTTTGTGTTTTCTTTTTTTCTTGTGTGTGTTGAGTTTTTTTATTTCCTTTTATTTTCTTCTTCTTCTTCAGGTGTGTTTAGCTCCCCAACTTTTCTAAAATTTCTAAAATTCTCATCAAATCGAAGCATTAAATGTACCAAAAGATGCATGTCGGAGTATAAAATTTAGGTAAACAAAATAACTAATTGCACAGTTTAGATGTACATTACGAGACGATTCTTTTGAGCTTAGTTGCCCAATGATAGGATAATTAATAATTACCACAAACAAACGAAAAGTGTTACAAAGTGCTTTTCAAGGCAGATTTTTAGGATCTAAACACACCCTCCTCCTCCTCTTTCTCATCTCTAGTAAATATCATGAGTGAGTACTTCACCCACAATTTTTGTTGAGGTTGTGGTCTTCTTAATCCAATCTCACAAGCAATGTCACAACAATGTCAAGGACGATTAGAGAGGATAGGAACACTTTCACATCACCGATGAATTATTAAGGATGAGGTAAAGGTTGACACAATTGACATTGTTGTGTGTGCTGCTAGGTTCGGGAAACTGGCATCGAATAAATTACATCTGAAAAAAATTATCTGCACTGAAACATGAAACACATATTGTTTTTGATTCGTGCTGTGTGTTCTCAAACAAATAGGTGGATTGTCAAATACAAATTCAGGAAAACGGATCCGATCGTTGAGGCATAGAGAATCAGCAACGGCAATATCTAGGAAAAACGTAACAATAGGACGTCAGACATAAAAAATGCAGTAAACCGTACCTCTCTCCAATCCTTGGTGGAAATTCAGATTTCAGAGGTGCTGGCGAGACGGTGGCAGAAGCTGGTCGGCAACCGATGGGCGGGCCTCCTGCTCCTGAGCTAGAACTAGTACCTAAAAGCTTTTTGTGGCGGGCAAAAATAAACTGCGTGGACGGGCATGAGCGCCTGCCGCTAACGCAAGGTCACAGAAAATGGAGAAGCACCGTGGCGGGCAGCTTGTGCCCGTCACGGTTAATAAAAAAATAAAATAAAATAAACCCAAACCCGAGCCCGCTGGACCCGGATTCGGCCTCTTTGGGCCCCATCGCGCCGCTGCGGCCGCCGCCGGATCCGCCACCGGCTCACGGATCCGCCACCAGCTCGTCGTATCCGCCACCAGCTCGCCGGATCCGCCACCGGCTCGCCGGATCCGCCGCTAGCTGGCCGGGTCGTCCGCTGGCGGCCGGATTGCCGGCACGCAGCGGTGGTGGGGAGATGGCCGCGCCGCGCCCGGGTGGTGAGGAGGCGCCGCCGCGCGGACGATGGTGAGGAGGAGGGCGCCGCCGCGCGCCAGGTGGTGGAGGAGGATCCACGCCCAGGTGGTGAGGAGGATCCACGCCAGGTGGTGAGGAGGATCCGCGCCACGGCCGCCGATGGTGAGGAGCCGCAGCGCGCCGCCGCGCAGCCCGGTGGAGGGGAGAGGAGGAGTCGCCGCCGGGTGGGGAAGGGAGCGGGAGGGGAGAGGAAGCGGGAGGGAGAGGGAGTCGTCCGGCGCGCCTTTGGTGGAGGGAGAGGCCGCGGGTGGGGGAGCGCCCGAGTGGTGGATCGAGTGAGGGAGGGGGTGGACTGGTGGTGTGCCAAACCCTAACTTCACTATATATATGGCGCTGGATATCGGGCCATATTCTGGGCTGTTGGGCCTCTCTATTTTACGTGACGGGCGCGTTATGGTGCCCGCCACGCAAAATCAATTTACCGTGGCGGGCAAAATACGCCTGTCACGGAAAATAAAACTGGCACATGGCGGGACATTTTTCGTGGCGGGCAAAAAAAAACGCCCGCCACGGAAAAGATTTTCCAGTGTCTCGCAAAATCATTTCGTTACTAGTGTAAAAGTCCCACCAGCCATGGAGGATGGGAGGTTGCGCACGGCGGCCGTCGCACACGCAGCAACGCTCGCGCCCGTAGCCAGCCATGGAGGAGCGAGGCCACGCCCATATATAGCTTTCCTGTTTCTCCCGCACGACCAGGGGGTGAGTAGCCTTCGAGAAGAAACCTATGGACTGGGGTTTGGGGCCGGCGCTGAGGGGGAACCTGCGGGACGGGAAGGAATCGCAGGTCGGAAAGTGTGAGGAGAGGACTACGTGTCTTCAAGATTTTCTCAGAAAAAGGGACATGCATGGTCCGGCACTAGGTAGAGGTATTTTCTAAACCTTGTGAATGTTACAGACTATACGAACACATGGTTGATTTATGTCAAATATGTTTAGTTGTGTGATTAAGGGATTGTTAACAGTCAACATTTTACTTCTATTTTTTCTTTATCTTTTAAGTTTCGCCTATGTTGATCGGCACACGTGGAGTGTGTCGAAGACGTATCTCTTGGTTTGTGTAGTACAGCTGTGGAGGTTGGAGACGGTAGCTGACGGGGAGATGAAGGGGCAGTGGAGGACGTGTCGGGCTGATGGACCGCGGAGGTGAAGGACGGATGTGAGGCTTGGACCGAGGGACCAGATCGTTGGTGGCTAGCCATGGTGGCTGACATCCGGGACATCGACGAATGCAAGAGGACGTGGCAGGACCGGTCGATCGGGTCAAGACAACAGCGAGCAAAAGCGAGCGGGCGGTTCAGATGACTTGGCGACTCGGAGAAGACCGGTGGCATGCGTTGGAAGTTTGGTGGTTTGGACCTCAAAACCATCGGTGGCCAAAACTTTGACTAAATTTATATAAAATATTAGTAACACTTATAATACAAAATTAGTATTAATAGATTCGTGACGGAATATATTTTCATAATAAATTTTGTTGGAGATATAAAATCTTAATATTAAGTACTTTATAAACTTAGTCAAACTTTAGTCAGGTTGACCGACACAATCACCATAATTGTATGTTTTTTGGGACGGATGGCGTGTAAGTTATTGCCTTGTTTCCATGGCTTACATATTTTTAGCTAGCTTTTGCCTCCTGTTTACAAAAAGCATGCATTTTCTTGTTGTCATGAACTGCACTGGGCCAGCCCGAGAGTGGCTAGATGGGCCCGACGACGCCGCCGGCCCACAAGGGGGCAGGGCGGCGCGCGACGCGGCGGTGTGGAGCCGGTGCGGCCGCGCCGCCTCCTTCCTCCCCCCTCCGCCCAACTGCGCTTTCGCGATCAAGTTAGGATTATCTTAGGTAATTTTTGGTGTGCAAGGGGATATCTCATCTATAAGGGAGACCCTTATTAGGAAATAAATAAATAGGATATGCTTGTAAAAGGTATTCCGATCGTATAAGGAAACCTTGTAGAGATTGCTTAGATTACAAGTCCCACTAGTCGGGCTATATAAGTAAGAGGCATGTAATCTCTAAGGATAAGCAAGCAATAAAAATATATCTATCGCTTTCAGTTCTCTGCAACCGCTCCCCGCCTTTGCCGCGCCCCGTCGGCGCACACGGCCCTCTCCCTCCTCTCTCGTCGCCCTCCCCACGGCTCCTCCTCTCCATCTAGTTCCATCGTGCCGGCCGGCCGCCGCCGCCGGCGAGAAGCCGCAGCCCCTATGTCATCTCGTGAGCTCCAACGGTCGACGAACACGTGTCAATTCCCGCCCAATCTAGCCGAATCGACATACCGGTATCCGGAGACCGTAGACGATTCCCACCACCCATGGCTTCCGGGATGAAGGAGTTCACCGCGGCGGGGCGAAGGCGCCTCGACGACAACCGCGCCCGGATCACCGGCGTTTCGACGACATGGAGACTCGCCACGCCGTATGGAGTACGTCTGCATCACCTCGAGGACCCCCGCACGCACGACGACCACGCCTGGAGGATTAGCCCAGCGGCTGCCGCCGCCGCCTGGCATGGGGGCGGCCTGGCGCCCACCTGGCCGCGCCCTCCCCCGCCGCGGACCGACGCCGACGGCTCCGACCCCGCCATCCTCGGCCGAGGAGGAAGATGACGTCAGACAGCGCAGACCGCCGTCATCGGCGTCATCCTCGACGACACCGCAAGACCCGGCGCCCTCCTCTCCACCGACACCGCGACAGCGGGACTCTCCCGGCGAGATGGGCGTCACCGGCGCCCGCCCCTACCCCACGCGCCACACCCGCGGCAAGACCCGACCGTGCCACCGCGCTAAGGCCCGGCCGGGTGCTACCCCGGCATCACACCCCTCGCTCGCCACGCCGGCGTGCAAGTCCGGGAGTATGATGGCACCGAAGCGACCCCGATCCGGATTCGCAAGTCGGAGCTCTTCTTCCGGCTCAACTTGGACATCGACCGGACTACTACGTGAGTTCGCCGCCTTCCACCTTGTTGGTTACGCTGCGGTCTGGTTCATGGACTGTCCAAAAAGAAGTCCCGATCGAGTGGGACGAGTTCACCCGCCGCCCGCGACATCACTTTGGACCCCCGTCTACTCGACACCACGGGGGCGTGCGCGCCACCTTCCCAGACGGCAAGCCGGACGACTACATCGACGCCAAGTCTATGCTACACGCATGGATTTTGAGGGTAAGCGCCACCGTGTCGACCTCTTCATCGGAGGCCCGCGTGACACGCTCGGGACGACACTCAAGTGGTTCGAGCGCCGCTCGATGGAGGAGGCCATCGACTTTGCCCCCGCTACAACGACGACAAGACGGGACGATGCCAAGGCGAGGGCGCCGGCAATGGCGCCAAAGAAGGTCAACATTACATCGACCGTCGCTGACTCGACGACGACATCAACGGCGTTGCCTCGTTGACCGCATGCGGGTCGCAGCGCTTTGCTCAGGCAATGGAAGTCATCGACGAGCCGACGTCGAATCCATGATCGCCGGCCGCACTTAGCTACGACGACCAACAAGGAGATCGGGATCATCTCCAACGCCATCGAGCTGCGAGCTACAGCGCCAGTGGAGTCTCCACTATGGCATTGTGAGGTACTTCCACCGCTACTACATCCCCCTTTGCGTGAGCTTCTCCAGACTTCTGGCACGGGGGAGAACGTTCCGCATGGCGTAGCAAAGGGGCTTCCACCTCCCCAATCGCCCTCGGGAGGATCCTCCCGCCGAGCGTCCTTCTTCTCCGTGCGCGCCCGATGGCCGGATCGAGGGCGCCACCATCCTCCTTCGACAACAACGGCGACGTCTTCTTTCGCATCGACAACGCCACCGTCGGTGCAGCTTGGACGCAGGAGATCCAGCCGGGGCCGCCCGTCCACGCCCCCGGCCGACCTCCCCTACAGCCGCCCTCCTTGACTTCACCTCCTCGTCGCCACGTCATTACGTCACGTCTACTATAGGCAGCTCCATGCTAAGGTGACAGTGCCGACGACCTACACCTATACGTCGCCTCCCCTGACCCGCCAGATGATTGAGCTGTCCGGGACTCTCAGCGCCTCCGTCATGCGTCGTGCATGGGCGGAACGTCCCTTCGTCCAGCCCTCGCTGAGCTTTAAGTTCAGCATTTACTTCGGCGACCTCCACCTCGACTTCTCCTTCGCCGACAAGGACGCCAGTGTCTGCAACGACGACAACGACAAGTGGGGTCCTCTCGTCTTCTACTTCGGGCCCGGGTGGTCACTTGCCCGACGGTCGCTCTTCGCCACTACGTGGGTTGGGCGGCACGCGGACGCGCCGCCTCGTCGAACGGTGGGGAAATGTCATGAACAGAATTGGGCCAGCCTGAGAGTGGCTAGATGGGCCTGACGCGGTGTCACGCCCCACTTTTAATGGGTCGTTAATCACACATGTTTGCGCCAGGATCATGCCACAAACACGTCTATTAGTAACAGATAATGGTAAACAGAATTAATAATAAACCGAGCTGTATAAATATAGGATAGATAGGGGCTTACAGTGGCGACGAAGGGTCACCAAGCCGGGTTACAATATCAGAGTTGGCCAACCGAGAAGCGGTGGATTAACTATGACACGCCTGCACTCCACAAAAGGCAGACTTGTGCATGGATGAAATCCGGGCTTCAACGTCCTTCTCCTAAGCAAACATCTTACGAACTCCTACGATACATTGGTCTTCTTCCTTGTCGTCGATCTTACCTTCACATGTGCCGATATCTGTAAAATAGAGGGGTGAGTACAAACATACTCGGCAAGTCCCAAACTGGGGGTTGTAATTATTAAGGGTTTGGGCCCTAGCGTAGTCTCTAAAAACCGCTCTCGCTAGTTTCCGGGTTATCTCATGTCATCATCATTGCCATGACACCACAGGTTAGTCATCATCAAGGTGTATCTAATCATAGATGTTCAAGCCTAGCACTTGCCCATTCCAAGGACGTGGCTATTCGAATAGATTGATTAACTCGCAGAGGTGTACAAATTTCCCACACGATAGGCACCGCCTACCACCTCGACTTGGCTCAAACAGCCCAACGAGATTCCGTACCCGCTGGATGCCTCCTAGGTATATTGGTATAATCCTCACCACGACTTCTCTGGGGTTGGAAATGGGAAGATCACCTAGCATCCCATTAGCACACAGCATTGCGGAAGATCACCTAGCATCCGCCAACTCATAAGTTCGTATACGATATCAACATTGCGCCAATTGTTTTACGTGGAGGATCACAAAGCAACCACGCCAACCCGACCTTTAAGATCACTTAGCATCCGAGTCTCCTCCCGATAGATCGTTGCCTACACCGGCCACCTTGGATCGAATTTATACCTCAACCCAATGGGGTGTGGAATCAAGCCATCCCATCTCGGCGTGTGGTCGTACGTATAATTGCACCGTGTAGAAGGTCTATGAACCGGTCCTTAGGGGAGGCGAGCATCTCTCCACGGGATTCATCCCCCGATTGTGATTAGTCCACCTCCATGTAGACTATCACCACTCACCTTTTTGTTGGAAAGGTTCACATTATTACTTAAGTTATATTATCGACAAAACCTAGCGAAGCCTCACGCACATAGCCCATGAGTACTCCCCGCACGGCTTGCCCCCCGGTTATACTTATCTTGACATCTTATTAATTATCATAGGAATTAGGTCAGGTTAAGGGGGTAAGGACTTGCCTGGGAGGTTATTACAAATCGGCACGGCATCGAACGTCTTCTAGCGTTCCTGGACGGAAGCTCCTAATTAATCGGGTCGATGTAGAACTACTACAAGATACGTTGATAACCTAGCTCTAACAAGAGCAACCAAAACAAGCATAGAACATTATGGTGGCAATGGGTTAGATGGATAGGGCTAGATTTTAGATGAATTATGGAAGTCGTTTCACGCGAAACGGAGTTAGTATGCATGAGATATGGATTTTTTAACATTAATCCCTAATTAAATCATTAGGGTAATATTATAATATAATTTTATCATGTAACAAAATAGAACTAATTACATGATAAAATTCTATAAATCAAATAATGAATTTACAAATTTTCTGGGAATTTTTTCTTGACACGGGAAGTATGATTTATAATAATCAGGTACAATTGTCGGGTGCACTTAGCAATTTACAGGTACACAAAGAAAAAGCATCTATACACGTGGGGTGCCACGTGGGTCCACGTGGACACCACGGTGGACGCCACGTATGTAACGGTGTTGCCCTAACTGCAGCTGACGGTGGGGAACGGAGGGTCGGCGTGTCGGCTTCTCATTGGTTGACGATCGACGTCGTTACGCCGAGGAATCGTAGCAGCAGCGCGTAGCCGGACCTCCGACCCGGAATGACCTTTCCTCGCCCTTTAGCTCGCCGCGAGGGACACGATGGACCGCCCGTCACCCCGGGTTCCATTGGTCGGTACACTGGCTGCAGTGGAGGTCTCTCCTGGCGGCGGCGTTCGTGGCGGTACATCGGGCGCGGGCGGTGCTCGGGGATGGGCTACTCGGCACAATAGGAGGGGGTTGTGAGGGGAAATGGAAGAGGGAGGATGGGAAAGACATACCCAGCCACTGACTTTACCGACGACGACGACCGGTCGACGGCGGCTCGTTCCGAAGGCGGCGGCGGAATTCTCGATTTGGGGAGAATCTCTCCCGAGCGAGATAGGGGAGGGGGAGGAAGGAATTGGAGGCGAGCACCTCATGTTACGGGATCTGCTACGGAGGCCATGGAGGTGCTGGCGAGGTCCATTGAGCGAGAGTCGGGCCTATTTATAGGCCGGCCATGGTGGTGCTCGGTGCCGAGATCTTTCCGCCACCGAGATCTTTTCCGGCCGCGCCTCGCTCCCGTGGACTCCTCGCTAGGTGCCGGGGGGGTTTTTGCCGGCCCGACGTGGTCCATGCTCCGTGAGCGGGCCGGTCGTCGAAGTCGCGGCTGTCCACAGCGGGCGCTTTGTCGCCGCCATGGCGGCGATTGCGGTGCTCCAGTTCGCGACGACCGCCGTGTCGGGTTGACCCGGCTCTGTGCGGCGTGGAGGGTAGCATTGGGTGGTGCCGCGTGGTTCCGCCCACGGCGCCCGGTGAGCCGGCTTCGGCGTCGCGTCATCGAGGTCGTCGGTGTTCGCGCCGGGCCTTGATCATCGAGGGTGCTTTGTCTTGGCGTTTACCTCTGCCCGCGGCGCGGGGGTGGCGTGACCTCGGCGGCCGGTTAGCATCGCCGCTGTAGGCTGTCGTCCGCTCTCCGACATGGCAAGGCGGGTGGAAGTGGGGTGTGTGGCGTGGTCGCCGTCTCCGGGAGGGGAGATGTGAGCCGACACCGGGTCCTGCGTGCCCGGTGAGTGAGGAGGAAGGAGGAAGCCGGGCTCGGCGCCGCCAGGGGCCGGGCTGGTCGGGCCGCGAGGCTTGGCGGATTCTTTGGGCCGGCCTGCTCGGCTCGCGCGTGAGAATGGGAGAGGAGGGCCGTTGCTGGGCCGGGAAAGGGAGGAGGGAAGGAGGAGCCCATGGCTCTCTTCTGTTTTCTATTTCCTTTCCCATTTCCATTTCCCCTTTTCTATTTCCCATTTTTCTTTCCCTTCTCTTGTCATTTCTTGTGTGTGTAAATACATATTGTAAACATTTATACAAGCACTCTTATATATCCTCATGATTCTCATTCATGAAAATATTTATTTAATTGTACTTGTGTAAATGTGTATATATTTATGGGCACACACATTTTCCGATCTCTCGTTATTCCATTTGTACTATATATTTTATAAACATTTATACAAGCACATTTATATTCCCGTGACCTTTATGGTCGGGAATATTTATTTGTTGTGCTTATAAAAATATTTATATATATTTGGTACACACGTGTGTCGGTGTTTTATTCCCGAGAGAAAATTTTGTAAACCATTTCTCATGCAATATTATACTTCCATAAATAAAATCTAGAACTTACCTTGCATCTCTTGCGACCATAAAGTTCAACAAACAACAAGTAAAGGAACCTAACTTTCTATATGGTGAGAGTTTGAAATGCGGGGGTTTTGAAAACAGGGTTTCGGTTTGGCGGGAAAATAAATCAAGTTTTAGTTGTAATTATAAAAAGTTTAATTTTTTGTGAATTTTAAAATGATGCAAAAACACGGTTGTTACGCAGCGCCGCCCGCCCGACCCTAAGGGGCCGAGGGCGCGTGGCGGCGGGGGAGCCGGTGCCCTGCCGCCGCCACCTCCTTCCTCCCCTCCGCGTCCAACTCTGCCGCGATCAAGTTAGGATTATTTTAGGTAATTTTTTGGTGTGCAAGGGGATATCTCATCTATAAGGGAGACCCTTATTAGGAAATAAATAAATAGGATATGCTTGTAAAAGGTATTCGATTGTATAAGGAAACTTTGTAGAGATTGCTTAGATTACAAGTCCTAATTAGTCGGACTATATAAGTAAGAGGCATGTAATCTCTAGGGATAACCAAGGAACAAAAATATATGTATCGCTTTCAGTTCTCATAACCGCCCGCCGCCGCCTCCTGCCCAAGCGCCCGCGTGTACGCCGCCCCGCTGCTGCCGCGCCGTGCCTTGGGGCGCGCCTCCGCCGCTGCCGCCCCTCCCCACGGCTCCTCCTCTCCATCTAGTTGCTCGTGCTGCCGCTGCCGGGCCGCGAAGCTGCAGCAGCCCCACGTCATCTCGGGAGCTCCAACGGTCGGCCGAACACGCGTGTCAATTCCGGCCCAATCTGGCCGGAATCGACACTTGTGCTACCCCCTTCCCTTTTGTTGACCCTTGTCGGAAGAACACTACTCCACTCCGACAAATATAGTGTACGCATGTAGAATAAGAATCACGATCGATTCGCAATCACTGGCGAGGCTGCTTGAGGTGAATAACCAGCTAGCAGCATTCCTGTCCGCACAGCTAATATGTCTGGAATTTCTTTTCGTTCTTTTATTTATGTAGTATATACAGCTCGTACAATAAAAGCCGGCACAGATGAAGGGTTGATTGTGGTGTTGGGCCTAGATCTGATGTGGGTATGTAGCCTGACATGAGAAGCCAGTCAGATCTCAATGAAGAGGCGCCTGGTGCTCTCCCATGCATGCAACACTACTAGAAAATTGAATTTTCATTGCGCCACACCCAACATTTCACTGGCGGGTGAGAAGTAGGCAGCGCGAGTAGAAAATTGATTTTTCATTGCGCCACACCCAACATTTCACTGGCGGGTGAGAAGTAGGCAGCGCGAGTAGAGAAGAAAAGATGGGCCCACCTAATATCCGCCAGTGGAACGACACGTTCACTGGCGGCTTACATAACAAAACCGTCAGTGAAGTCATTTATTTTCATGTGGCGGTTCTCCTAATAGGAACGCCAGTGTTAATACATATTTTCATAGGCGGTGTTTAGTACGGCCCGACAGAAGAAATGTAGAATTTGTACTGGCGGGTTACGTAAACCAGCCGCAGGTAATAATGTGGTTACACTGGCGGGCCTGTGTAAGTTATCCCGCGCTGGCTATAATATCTTGACACTGGCGGGATGGTAAAGTCCCTCACTCCGGCGATCCCGGCAGTCACCGGCTAACGATTCAAGTTCCGTCGAATCGATTCAGTTCGGTTTGCAAATATGTAAGATTACAGATGGCTCGATAGTGCGTCCACGCGAACGCCAATGATCGATTGGGCGCGGGAACCCCAACAGTCAACCTATACCGGCGATCGCGCATTGATATATTCATCGATTGGGCTCCCGGCTAGCTAGCTATTTAAGAAAATGTGGTGAATCTGTTATCGATCGAACATAGGAATTGAATTGAAGATCGTCGATACATATGGAGCCAGCAAGCGGCGGCGACCGGCGACCGCGACGGGCGTCGTCGTCGGCGTCGACGAAATACGGCGCCGGCTGGCAGCAGCTGGTGTCGCTGACGCCGCCGGGCGCTAACGCTGCCACACGCCTGGGATCCATGGTCGCCGGCGCCGCCCCGCCTCGAGCTCGTCCGCCACCGCCGCCGCCATCATCGCCGCCGCCCGGCGCCGCCGTCGTCGCCCCGCCTACGACTTTCACTCGAGATGTCATCTTCCCGGATACCAGAACATCACAACCACCGTAACCATTGACCCTGAGGTGGTACAGGAGTTCATCCAAGAAATACGCGGTAACAATTTGCAAATCGGTTGGGTAGGGGAGGATGACAGGCCAGCAAGCCCTGATATATATATATGCAGCGAGTGTCGCATCGATTTGGTACTCTCATCAGCTACAGCTGCATATATTGTTTTCTATTTTATCTCTAGTGGATTTCAAGAGGTGGATGTTTTAACTGTGCGTCTCTAAAATGTTCATTTTTTAGAGACGGTATTTTTGTGTGCGCTTGGTAAATCATTGTTTACAAAGACGTTTTTTTAGACCACACCGAGGGCGTATTTCATTAAGCGGGAAGAGTTTTGAAACACAAGTACAAAAGTCGTCTGGTAACACCATGTTATCAACGGCCTCCTAGTCTACTGGATACATCCAAAGTTTTATTACATATCATTCGTTGTTGCTACAGAGTTTGGGTAGATCCCTGCACTCACCAGAAGGTCGACGAGGTGCATGTTGTCTGCCATGCACCAGGCCACAGCCTCATCACGGATGGCGGCGCCAACACAACTGCCGTGGTCGAAATCCGATTGAAGGTACTCGCGTTACGCTCCTTCCAAAGTAGCCACCCAACTAGGAAGAAGAGTGAGTCGAAAAACCACGCCGGAGAGGTTTAGGAATCTTTTTTGCGATTAAGCCTCCACCAATCAAATACTCTTTCCTCGGCCACCACAACAAGGTGCTGCAACTGCAGCCTTGAGAGAACGATGAACCAAACCTCCCCTGCTGTAGGAGCATCCAAGCATGATGTGATCCATAGTTTCTGGGCTTTGATCGCAAAAGACGTCACTAGGGAGAACGTCGATGAAAAGATTTTTATGTGCTAGTCAGCCATGTAAAGGCCGCATGATTTGATGGATGATCTGAGCCTGGGAACGTTTTTCGCATCAATGGAAAATTAATTAAAGAAGATGGCGTATTGCCCTGGCGGCTAGAGAAAACAACAAATATTGATTTCATTCTCAATATATAAAAGTAAAACTTGGAAGCACATATTGAATACTCCTACCCCCACATTATCATAGTGGGAGCATACAATCTATAATAAGTTATACATAGGCCAAGCGTAGTCGCATGGCGGTGACACAGTACATATACCTGCATTGGTCTTGACCACACACAGATTAGTTTATTTAGATAATTTCTATAAGTACCATCATTTGGGGCCCAATTAATTTTTATCCGCACCACCAAGCTAGCTGCGCGCTATAGTCAATGACATTAGTATATATATGTCACTGAAACAGGATGATGCCATAGATGAATAGTACGTCAAATGATGGTACGGATGAAATAGTTATCCTTCCTTAGTCTAGCCGGACGTGAGCGTGCAGACTATTAAACAAACGAGTTTAGCGAAAATGACTTGAACCAGTCCGTCGTGGTGGGAGTGGGAGGGATCGCCGCCGTTTTGTAGTAGTCGGTTGGGGTGGACGGCGTTGCCTTTGTTCTTTGCTGCATGGAGGCTGCCGCCGTTCACGCTGCTGCCGTCGACGTCGTCATCGCTGATAGTCATCATAGCCATTGGGTGCACCGCCGCCGCCAGCTGCATCCCCACGGGAGATTTGGCACGCCGCAGGCGTGGGGAGGAGCGACGACGAACGCCTTGCTGCTGCCGTTGCTCATCAGAGCGGCCAGCTGCTCTGTGGAGTTCAGGCTCACGGTAATGAGGAGCTCCCCGTCGCTTGTCGTCGTGCCGGTGCCGCCGGGAACACTGGTGTTGTTGATAACCAGGTGCATCGGGCGTCTGGATATGGCCATGCAAATACATGCGTGATGGTGAGACGAGCGACCGTCGACGGCATGCAAATTGCAAAATACTCACTGCGTTGACTTTTTTGGTCTATTCATTTTGTTATGTATCTACTGGATATATTGTTATATCTAGATGTATAACAAAATAGATGTATCTAGAAAACTAATCATGAATAAAAAATATATATTTGTGATGCAACACGCATATAGTATATGCTAGAGCCCATGCACATATGTATATTGCTGCTTACTGCTGATGATCCTGGAGAAGTTGCTCCTGCATCGCGCTTTGCCATGGACGATGAGGAGAGTAGTCGTTGCCTTGCCCTGCTGCTCTGCTGCTGCCAGCACGAGGAGGAAGCAGAGGGTGACCGGGATCAGGAGAAATGACCTAGCTGTTGCCATTGTGTTCACGTAGGTAGGAGGAGATTGAACAATATATGGTGAGTGCTGATGGAGTTCGGATATATACATGGCTTGGTCACTATTTATAGCTAGCCTAATTGAGCAGGCTGTGAGAGACGAGTGTACTACATGTAGCACAAATATAGAAAGAATTTTGTGACAAATACGTCCTAGCGAATTTCATGCAGTCTAGGGTACAGTACAGACGCTAATGAAAATTTATGCAGGCTTCGTCACTCTTTAAAGATTGTAATTCAACTATTTCACTATAAATCGTGATCTTTCAACGCCTCTTGGAGGTACTTTAACGGTATTTTCAAGACATAGGACCATATAGTGCAGTGCATTCATGGAAAAGGATAAACCAACTACGGAAAAAGACGTCACAAAACTAGGTACACCAGCGTGCATGGTCAGTAGAGACGTGCACATGGAGGACTTGGGCCTCCACGCGAAGATTATTCGGAATATAGTACGCTTGACCATTTGTGAATAAACTTCTTATTCAGTCCATCCTCAATCACAAGGCTTGTTATCTTAACTAACTTAGCCAATGACTATTTTCTATTCCCTTAGGCTTGTTAGCTGACCTCCGATAATTTTTTTATGTGTTCTGTAAAACATATTGCAATGTAAACATATGTCCCAAAACGCCACCAAGCCAACCCATGCTACCAAATATTGCGGTGCAAGAAGACAATAGCATGTTTTAATAAACCTAATTCGTAGATGCAAACCATTTACACAGGCAATTTATTGTGCAACTACCACTTGATTTTATAATAATTGAAAAGGATGTTAGCATAGAAAAACCTTTGCTCCAAAATTGCAGCTTCCACATGTAATATTTGAAATGTCCTAGCTTTCAAACTACTGTTGTTATGCTAATGGAAAAAAGTTGAATATGATGATCAATCTCATTGTCTTCCAGGTAATCGTGATTTGTTGGGTGTTGCTTTTAGCACATTGAGAACTCAAGCATACTTGACGATCATTTCACATGTTTATGACCGAAGGTAGCATGTTATGAGGGGAACATAGACCATCATAAACAAACTACTCCCCTGTTCCAAATTATAAGTCGCTTTGACTTTTTGATACATCCATTTTGTAACGCATCTAGATGTAATGATATGTCTAGATACATTGATGCGTAGCAAAATGAATGAACAAAAATTCAAAGAGACTTATAATTTTGAATGGAGGGAGTACTTTCTAGTTTTTAACGATATTGACAATCTCAAGTTAATGTCAAATATAAACCGTCAACATAGCCTGCATATGCACTTAATTCCATCACCAAACATTGGTATGGGGTTTAAACTAATGAATTCCACGAGCTTTGCTGATTTATATATTGCAAGGGTGGGTTTATCCAGAAAAATAGCGCCGAGACCATGTCATACTCTCCAAACAACCAAACCAACATTATAGGAAGAGATTCGACCGCTATTAACACCAAAGACTCTAAAAAGACACTCACTACTTGTCGTGGTCTAATACCACCATCACGAATAAACCGGCTAACGCGTGCTCGATGGCCTAGCTCTAGAGACAATGACACGAGATTTATACTGGTTCGGGGCTAATCGCTCCCCTAGTCCGGTGTGATCACTATCCGAGCTCAAATGCTCATACCGGGGCTCGGTACAAGCAAGGCGAGAGAGGGAGAGGGCTCCCAAGTCTCTATGATTGAGGCTAGTGCCAATATCCCGGTGGATGTGTGTGTGTGAGTTGAGAGTGAACCTTGTTGTTCTCTCTCCTGCCCCAACCCGGAGGCCTACTTCCCCTTTTATAGTCGCAAGGGGGGTAGGAGACATGAACTCCTCTCGAGGCCGAGGACTTGAGGAATGAGAACGCGTGTACGGGGTAGTAGATATGTGGAAGAGCTCTCAGGGCGAGCTCTGGCGCGGTCGAGGGCTCCTTCGAGCTCTTGGGCGTCTTAGGCGCCAAAATCGGTCGTCGCCGTACGCGGGAATCGCGGTTTGATGGTGGTCGGGCGTCGCCTTGTCTCTAATCGCGGTTGGAAGATGTCTTCTCGGTATGGGGGTGTCCATACCGTCGATGGGAAATTACCCCGTATGTACCGTGGCACTATAGCGGAGCTGTTGGAGCCGACGGGGTATGGCGAGGTGGTCGAATGACCTCTCTCCTCAGAGCTGTAGCGGCTGCGTGGCTACGTGCGCGCCAGAGTGGTTGAGCTTATCGGAGAGTTGTTGGCCAACTCCCGTACCCGCGAGCTTCTTCGAGAAGGCGGGCGGGACAAGCTCTCGGCGAGTTGAGGTCGTGAGGCTCATCGCGAGAGAGCTCGAGGCGAGACGGAAAGAGGTCCCGGGACAAGGTTGAGCGCGTTGAAGACAAGGGAGCTCGTCGTCAAGAAAACTTCGAAAGCGCAGCGGAACGACGAATCTCGTCCGAGGAGCTCGTTTTATGAGAGCCCGAGCGTGAAGCGGAGGCTTGTCCTGCGTGGGGAGCTCTTGTGTGGTGAAGACCGTGTGCCACGGTAGGATGTCCTTCCTTTCTCACGGTAGGGGTTCGGGGTCATGTTTGGGCTGAGAGCTCGCTTACGGGTATCCCAAATATCGATCCCCCCACACGGTAGCCCCCCCCGAGCATTTGGGGAGAAGAGGTCTCTCCCGGATGCTGTCCGCGTGGCGGTCTTCCTCGTAGCGGGGACCCTTGTTTGAGGAATGTTCGTTCGTGGGTGCGGCGGCTCTTTTCCGGGTGTAGCCCCGAGGCCCGTGAGAATAGTAGATTCTTGCGGAGGCTTTTAGAATTTTCGTGGGCTCATCGACCCGTTCCTCCGGCGATTGACACCAGCCGCGGAGGTGGTGAGCTCGAGCTCGATCTTGCCTCGTTAGCCGAGATCGAGTGCTCGGTGAGCTGCCATCGGATAGTCCGGGTGAGGCTCGAGCTCGTCGGCTCGTTCGTCCCGTCACCGGGTGGATCAACCTCATGTTCCACGAGAGCCCGACTTCCGGCGCTCCTCGAGCCCCGAGCGTTATGCCCGGCGAGGCACTTCCTCACCGGAGAGGTTAGCTCGGAGTCGATCGTAGCCCTCGACGACCCGGACGCGCCAAGCAAAGCCCCCGAGCCCTTTCAGAGCTCGAGGCGCGGGCCGTTGATGCCGCTTTCGCAAGGCGCTCCTCACTCGTGGTATCTCGGGCGCTCTCGAAGCTCACGAGTTGAGCTGGCCTTGAACCCCGAGGCGGTGAGCTCGCGTTGCGAGCTCCGCTTTCGAGTTCGGCGGCTTGAGCCGTTGGCTGAGCTCTTGGATTTTTACCGTTGTGCAAAAAGTAGCCGTTGATATCTTACCGTTGGGATTTTTACCGTTGGAGGGTTATCCCATTAATGCCACGGCCGATTCGGCTTCCGCCCGGGCCAGCCGGCGCGCGATCTCGCGATGTCGATTTGCGGGCGGACGTGGTGCGTGGTGGCCCCCCTCCGTTGGTTTGGTTTCATTCGCCTCCGCCGCGCGGAGCTCTATAAATAGGCGGGGATCGGGGAGGCGGATTTACCTTCCCGTCTCTTGCCTTCCTGCGCACACAGAGAGAGAGAGAGAGAGCTCGATCGCCGCCGCCTGCCCGTAGATCCGATCCTCCACCTCTCCCCTCGCTTCACCGGCGGCCTGTTCCCGAGACCAAGAGATGGGTTCGTGGTCGCGTTCGTTCGGCGACGGAGGCGTTGTCGAGCGGTGCAAGACCGCCGGCGTTCTTGCCGTTCGCAGCGGGCGGCGGAGGAGTGGATCATCCCACCGAGGACGCACGAGCTCCCGATCCGGGCCGGCGGGTATGTCGTCTCGTTCGTGGCCTTCCACGGCGTGGGCTCGGCATGCCCGCCGACGACTTCTTCCGGCGGCTCATCTCAGACGGGGGCATCGGGCTCAAAGACTTGACGCCCAAACGAGTGATGCTTCTTTAGGCCTTCTCCATGCTCTGCGAGGTGGTGGGATTCCTCCTAACTGGGAGCTCTTCAAGCACTATGTCTTCGCGAAGATCCGGCCATTGCCGGGCAGGGGAGGCGGCCCGCACTCTTCAAGCACTATGTCTTCGCGAAGATCCAGCCATTGCCGGCGGGGGGCCGGCTCCGATCGTGCGTGCGCAGCGGGGGAAGGTTCGGGAATCCTTCCCGGAGGATGACTTCCGAGGTTTCGGCCAACCCCGGGTGGAGGGAGGAGTGGTTCTATCTCAAGAACGACCCCTCTCACCCCTGCCCTGATTCACCGGCCGTACCTTCGCCAGGGGAGCCAGGCGTTGGCGCGAGGGTCCACGACAACACCATAGAGGGACGTGGAGGCGGCCGTGAGCAAGATCATGGTGCTCAGGGACCCGGGCGGACGGTGCATCACATCATCGAGGGCTGGCTCGGCAAAGGCGGTGGTGCCCTTCAGCGTCGAACTCTCCCGGGATGTGGGAGATGGAGGAGAAGGAGGCCCCGTTTGTGGGACGACCAAGCACGCCCTGGTCTCACCGTCGACCAGGTGGAGTTTTGGATGAAACAAGTGACAAAGTCGGGGTGAGGCGCGGGGAGCTCCCAGATCCTCCCTAATCCAGAGACCTTTCTTATTTGGTAAGTGCTCGTCGTCTTGCCTTAGCTCATTCCCTTTGCCGTCTTGGGTTTTCTAATGAGCTCGAGCTCTACGGTCGGCGTGGTGTCGTCCTTCGGCTCCCAACCTCCTCTTCTGCGGGGCGAGGCCGACCCTGCCGGCGTTCAGCGGAGGGCCCTCGTTCGGGGCGAAGGCGGGCTCGTCCCGGCGGAGGGCGGCAGCGGGCGGTGAGGGGTGAGCCCGGCGTCGAGCCGCGGAGGCTGACCCTCGTCGACGACGGGCGCTCGGCCAAAGAGGTCGGGACCCCGTCGGGTCCAGCCCGAGCTCGCGGCCCCGGTGGTGGCCTTGAGTGCGACGGCACCTCTCGCGGACCTCTCAGCCCGCACGGCGCCCAAGCCCCGACGCAAAGTCGGGCGCTTTCGATCCGGGGCGGCTCGGGGCTCCCCCGGCGTGGGCCGGCGAAGAAGAAGAAGAAGTAAGAGGGTGGCCGCTAGGTAAGCTCTCCACCCTTCGTGTTGTCGTTAGCGTAGCTTGATACGGCCGCACCGAGTTGTGTTGAGGCGGCAGCGGCGCACTGCGGAAGCCTCGAAGATGGGCGTGCCGAAAGCCCACTCGTGCGGGCTCGGGCTTGGAAGATGACGAGTCGACGGCGCCGTCGACCATGAGCTTCGGTGCGGTGAGCGATCAGCGCCGGCACCTGGCGCGGATTGGGGATGGCGAGGCTTCGGCAAATGAGCGGCGGCGAGCGGGCGAGCACGGGGAAGAGCTTCGAGGATGATGGCGCTGTTCCCTTTCAAGGGGACATTGTCGACTGGCGCCTCGCTGGTTTCAGGGGGGCCTCATGCTCTGGACTCCGTCGGCGCCCGCCCCGTCCCAAATGGGTCAAGCGTTGGGGACCGTGCTGAGTTCGGTCGAGGAGCTTCAGCCGATGGCCTCCGGGGGGGCGGCCCCCGGTACTCAAGGCCGCCGCGAGCTCCTCGCGGCGGCGGAGACGAGAGAGGCGGTTCGGGAGGAGACCCCTGCGGTCAGCCCGAGGAGCGCGTCGAGGAGGAGCCCGCGGGAGGTTGAGGCCCATCCCGGGGCGAGGAGGTTGTCGACATCTCCGGCGACGAGGACGCCGGCGTGGAGGGAGGCGGCGGTGTGGGCCGGCGATGAGGGCACGGAAGGGATGAGGCCGTCCGGCGCCGCCACCTGAACGTCGCCGTAGCGTCCGAGGTGCCGTTCCTCGCCGTGGGGGCGTCGAAGTCAACGAGGGCCAAGGTGTCCGGCGTTGTCACGCGACGGCGTCCCCTCAGGTCGGGGCGTGGACATTGTTATTCCCCGGCCTATGCGGGTCGCCTTGGCCGTCGCCGTTCTTTGGAGGAAGCGTAAGTCGTCGACCATCGGAGGCCGGCGAGAAGTGCGCCCGTCGTCTTTCGAGGTTGGTCGTCGTCGTCGCAGTCGGGGCTTCGTCTCGTGCCTTCTTCCTTTTTCAACCGTTTGTGGTTCGCGGGCGTAAGGGAGGCCATCGGGGATACAACCGCGACAAAGACCTCCCACGAGGGCGGTGGTTTCGTCGGGCGGCTGGACGGTGTTGTCTTGACGGAGATGTGCGATGAGCTTGGCTCTCTCGCAGCTCCAGCACGGTTCTGGAGGCCGGGCGGAGGAGGCGGCCGACCTTATCCGCGGAGGCGGGGGGCGCGGGCTGCCAAGGAGGGCCGAGGGGGCGAAGGTGGAGGCCGTCTTTGCGGGAGGCGACCCGGCGGGAGGAGGGAGCTCGAGCTTGCCTGGCGGCGGCGCCGCGAGAAGATGCGGGAGGAGCTCGAATCCCTTCGTCGGAAAAAGCTTGACAACAAGGAGCTTGAGCACTCGGGCGCTTGAGTTGAGCGCCCGAGTCCTGCGGAAGGACAAGGGCGAGCTTCGCGAGCAACCCGCCACCGCGACGCCGAGTTCAAGGGTGAGTGCTCTTGTCTTTCTTGTTTTTGTTTGTTTGGCGTTCGAGGCCGATCGTCCTCGTCGGCGGGACTTTAGCCTACGACCGTGAAGCTTCGAGTTGTGGTGCAACCTCCGCGCCTCGGAGGTGGAGCGGGTTCGGTTTGAAGCCGAGAATTATGAGCTCCGGTACAACGAGAGCAAGAGCTCTACGACGAGCTGTGGAGGTAAGCGGGCGTGCCTCCTCTTTGCGTCCCCATGGCCTTGTGGCTCGTGTCTAATCCATTGTCTTTGTTTGCGGTGAGAAGCGAAGTCCCTCGAAGGCGACGCGGGAGGCGAGGGACGAGGGGGGGGGGGGCTCGCCGCCTCCGAAGCCTCTCTTCAAGACACGCGGCTCGCTGCGGGAGAAGGAGGCGGACTGAGGCGGCGCACCGGCGACCTCGTCGGCGAGGAAAGAGCTCGGGGCTTCAAGAGTCTTGTTGCAAGGCCGTGGAGGGGCCGGAGCTCGCTCCGCGCTTGTGAGGGCCTCGCGTCCCGAGGTTGAGGCCGTCTGCGCGACGCCCTCGGGGTGGCGGACTCGACAAACCCGGTCGGCGGGTGTCGGCCATCAGCGCCAAGGTGATGGAGGATGCGAGGCCGCGTGGTCCATAAAGCGTCGGCGTCGTCTTCACCCATTACCCGCCGAGGTCGACATCGTAAAGAAGGGTGGGCGCCGGGCGATGGCGATCTTGTGTGGAGCGGAAGGCTGCTTCTTCTTTGAGGCCGGCCGCGGAGTTATCTGGCGAGCTCTTCAAGCTCGCCAGCGAGGGAGCTCGAAGTCTTCGAGCCTCTGGCCGGTGGAGACGGAGCGGCGAGAGGAGCCCGTCGAGGCGGAAGGCGCGTGCAAGACGCCCCCACCCCGGCTTAGATGGACCAAGACCCGCCCTGCGCAAGGATAGGAACTCGAGGCTAGGCCTCTTTTAGTTGTGAGCTTGCTAAGTCCGCGTAGTCGAGGCAAATTGTAAAAACTTATGGAAGCTCGTGTGTTAACGAAAATCGTCTTTCCACTTATATCGTGTTCTGTTTCTACTTCGACTTTTGGTGAGCTCATGATTCGAGAGCTGGATGGCGGGCCATTCCTCGCTGGCCGCAGGGGCGCGGGAGGTCGCTAGGCAGTCGCGCCATGCTCTAAAGCGATGAGCTCGCGACTTAGTCGTTTCGGAACATTGTCTGAGCTAAGAGGAGAGAGTGTGAGTTCGTAAGTTTGAGCTCGTCGCTGAGCTCTAAACTTGTAAGTTTTGCGAAAAAACGGTGCGTTAAAAACGTGGGGTGTGCACCCCGCTCCTTGTAGCCCCCGAGCAAGGGCGGGTCTTCGCCGGGCGAAGGCCGGTCGTTGCTCGGGATGTGCTAAGGAAAGAATTCGAAATGCTTGCACATATTTTTGCATCGAATTTGTGCTTTTATTGAGCTCTCGCGGCTACAACGTTTGAAATACACTTAGGGGTAGAAGCGAATGCGAGTCGTTCGATGTTTCATGCGTTGGTGAGGACTCGGCCTTGGTGGTCCTTGAGCTTGTATGTGCCCGGCCTCAGCACTTGGTCGATGGTGAAGCGCCCTTCCCACGGCGTAGTGAGCTTGTGCTTGTCCTTTGAGCTGGACTCGATGCGGGGCGTAGTCACCAACGCCACAAAGCTCGTCCCTTGACATGGCGATCGTGGTAGCGCCTCATGGACTGCAGTACTTGGCGGAGTGGATGAGGGCGATGTCACGGGCGTCGTCGGCTGATCGGCGGCGTTTTTGAGAGTTTCTGGTTGTTTTGCTCGTTGAAGGCCTGGATGTGGGGGCGAGCCGTGATTCGAGGTCGGTGGGGAGCACGACCTCGGACCGAAGACGAGGAAGAACGGCGTCGTCCCGTAGCTCGCTTGGAGTTGTACAAAGACTCCATACGACCGAGGGAGCTCGGCGAGCCATCGGCGGGCGTATTTCTGGAGCCTCTTAAAGAGCGTGACTTTACGCCTGCGGGATCATGCCATTAGCTCTTTCTACCTGTCCATTGGTCCTCGGGTGGGCGAGCGGAGGCCGTGTTGACGCGGATGCCGTGATCGCTGCACCGGTCGATGAAGACCTCCCCACGGTTGGTGCCGTTGTCGGTGATGATAGAGTTTGGGACCCGAATCGGTGGATGATGCGGTGAAGAACTTGGCGGTCTCTCGGCTCGACACGTCGCGATGGGCGCGACCTCGATCCACTTGAAGAATTTGTCGATGGCGACGAGGAGGTGCGTGTAGCCCCGGCTGTTTTCTGAAGGGTCCTACCATATCGAGCCCCCAAAACCGCGAAGCGGCGGGTGAGAGGGATCGTTTGGAGGGGCTGGCGCCGGAGATGTGTCGTTTGGCGAAGCGGCGGCCCTCGCGGTGTCGGGCCGGTTCGAATGGCATCGGCAATGGCGGTTGGCGGTAGAAGCCTTGACGGAACGCCTTCCCAGCGAGCTCGTGGCGCCGCATGATGGCGCACTCGCGGGAGTGGATCTCCTTGATGAGCTCTTCCCTTGCTCGAAGGTGATACGTGGCCCGGAGGACGCCCGGAGGCTCAGCGTCTGTAGAGTTCTTCCCGACGAGGACGAACGACTTGGCCCTTCGTGCGGGCGCCTTGACTCCTCCTGCCCTAGGGGGAGTCCGCCTTCCCCCAAACCAGGAGGAGTGGGATCCGCTAGTCGGGCTTTGGGGACCATCGTGGCCGAGTTTGACCCAGCCCCGAGCCGGCCAGAGCGGCCGGGCTCGAGCACGTCACTAGGCGGGCCTTCATATTGGGTGAGCTTGCGGGAACATCTAACTCCATTGGGTCCGAACCGGCGTGTTGGTGATCGGGTTCGCGTCCGCCCGTCGCGGGCTCACCCTTGAGCCGTATCGACCGCTTGTGCTGCTCGTGCATGAAGACGCCCAGCGGGACCGGAAAGGCGGTCGATGCGAGTTTAGGCGAGGACGTCGCGTCGTTGTTGAGGTGGCGATGGAGCGGGTTGACCTCACGCCCGTGGAAGTGCTCCTCGAGCTCTCGGACCTTACGGTGGTGCGCGATCATCTTTGGGTTGGCGCGGTCGACCTCTTTCATGACTTGGTTCTTTCACGAGGCTCGGGTCGCGGACCTCAAGGTGCCGGATGCCGGAAGCTCATGTGCGCGACACAAGCCATTCACGAGCCTCGTATTCGGCCACGTTGTTGGACGCGGGAAGCGAGGGCGGATCGAGTACTTCATGCGCACCTTGTTCGGGAGGTGAAGAGCCGGCCCGGCGGGCGCCATACTTCTTCACGGATCCGTCAAATGCGGCGCCCAAGACTCGATGTCGTCGGTGCGGGTGGCTGCTCGACCTCAGTCCACTCGGCGATGAAGTCGGTCGGGGCACGAGACTTTATGGCGTCTCTAGGGGCGTAGGTGATGTCGGCCCCATGAGCTCGATTGCCCACTTGGCCATGCGACCCGTAACCTCGGGGCTATGGATGATCTCGCCGAGCGGGTACTTGGAGGCGACCGTGGCGGGTGGGGTCAAAGTAGTGTACGAGTTCTTGCCGGGTGATTAGCAATGCGTACACTGTGAGCTTCTCAAGGCTGCGCGTAACGAGTCTTGGTGTCGGTGAGGACAGCGGTGATGCAGTACACGGGCGGCTACCTTGCGCGTGCCTTCCTCCACCCTCACCGGCGGCGGCGCGCGGTGCTCACCACCTTCAAGGTGGCCGAGATGTAGAGGAGGACCGGTTCGTTGGGTGCGGGCGCGGCACGTGAGGCGGATTGGCAGGGTTGCTTGATGAGTCGAGGGCTTCTTGGGGCCTCGTCGGTCCGGCAAAGCGGCTGGTCTTTTTCAGCAACTTGTAGAGTGGAGGCTCCGTTCCGAGTCGAGCTATGAAACGACTTAACGCGGCTAGGCACCCCATGGTCGTTGCACGCATTTGACATTTCTGATCGGCCCCATGTTCGTGATGGCGGCGATTTTCTCTGGAGTTAGCCTCGATGCCACGCTCGGAGGCGATGAAGCCAAGCAATTTCCCTCGGGGACCCCAAAAATGCACTTTTCGGGGTTGAGCTTGACCTGGCAACTCACGGGCTTGGCGAAGACCTTTTCGGGGTCGGGATGAGCTCTTTCGAGCGTTTTAGATCTTGACAACGATGTCGTCGACATATGCTTCTACGAGGCTTTCGGGGAGGCTCTTTGAAGACTTTGCATGCACCTTTGGAAGGTGGCGCCCGGCGTTTTTTGGGCGAAGGGCATTGTTACGTAACAAAATGCGCCACGGGTGATGAAGGAGGTGGCGAGCTGATCGAGGCTCATTCATCGCGATCTGGTGGTAGCCAGGTAGCGTCAAAGAAAGCGGGGGCGTCTCGCACCGGAGGTGGAGTCAACAATTTGGTCGTCTTGGCGGCAAAGAAGCGGATCCTTTAGGCATGCCTTGTTGAGACCCGTGTAATCAACACACATTCTCCATTTCCATTCTTCTTCTTAACTAGTACAGGGTTGGCTATCCACTCGGGATGGTACACCTCCTTGATAAACCTAGCGGCTAAGAGCTTGTCTATCTCCTCGTGATTGCACGGCGTCGATCGTCGTCGAAAGCGTCTGAGACTTTGCTTCACCGGCCGAGCTGGGTTTGATGTTCAAGAGTGCTCAGGCGACTTCCCTCGGTATGCGAGGGCATATCCGAAGGCCCTCCACGCGAATCGTGCGAGGGTTGGCGTGGAGGAGGAAATCCGGCGAGCTCGCTTTCTATTTGGGGAGGCTTCCGGACCCCGCGGAAGTCTTTTGTTGCCGTCGATCTTGACCTCCTTGGCGTCCTTCTCGGGCTCGAACGTGCCGGTGACGCTATGCGGCCTCGTAGGGAGCTGACTCGTGCTCCCGGCTTGCCCAGGAGGCTCGTCGGCTGTGCTCACTGGCACCTTCTTGAGCTCAGGGGAGTCCTCAGCAGCCGGGGGCCATCATCTTCGGCGGCATCTCTTCGATCTCGATTGCCGCGTCGGCGTCTTTGGGCGGCGGCGGCGCGACGAAGCGTGCTTTCGAAGGTGGAGTCGATGGTGATGACCCCGCCGGCGGGGATCTTGAGCTTGAGGTAGGTGTAGTTGGGGACGACCATGAACTTCGCGTAGCATGGCTGCGCTAGCGGCGCGTGGTAGGCGTTCTTGGAAGGGGGCACCTCGGAGCGTGAGGACCTCCTTGCGGAAGTTGTCAGGGGTGCCCGGTGGAGGAGGGATCGCCAGGGCGGGACCATCTGCTTCCCCGGCACCACGCCATGGATCGGTTCCGGCGAGGGGGCGGAGTCGCGCCTTAGAATACCAAGGGCTTGGGCGCGTGGATGTAGAGGGAGGTTGAGCCGTACCGCCGATCCATCCGGCATGCCCAGGCGCTTGGTGCCGTGATGGGGTCGACGACAAGCGGGTACCTCCCCGGATATGGGATGTGCCGTGGGTAGTCCGCCTTGTCGAAGGTGATCGCGAGCTTGACCGCACGGGTGGCGGGCGTCGCGGAAGCCGGTGAAGAGGACCTCGCGGCGGGTGAGCCGGCGGCAGCTTGGACTAAATGGCCAGGGCTCCCCGAGACTCACGTTGCCCGGCACCGTCCTCGATGTAGGGTCGCCATCGAACTCGTCGGGGGCCGGCTGTCGTCATCCTTGTCGTCGCCCTCCTGCCTCCTCCTCGCGGCATGCCATCATCATGCTTCTTCATGAGGCGGCGATCCTTCATCTTGTGTGCTTGGCCAGGGCCCTCCTTAGTGCGGGCGGTGCCTCGAGCATCTTGTCGAAGTGCTCTTTGGGCACAGTTTCGCGCCACCCTTGGGGCCCGCCTTGCGTTTCTCCGCCCACGGCGACGAACTCGTCGTCGTCGTCGTCAATGAGGGACGCTTGTTCTTCTTGTTCTTTTTCTTTGCGGCGGCGGGGAGCGAGATCCCCTCGGCGGCGTCGCCCGTCGACCTTCAGGGTTGCCCTTGCCGGTGACTGGAGAGATGGCGTCCTCTCCCCGGCGTGGCGGGTGGCAAGGTCGAGGAGCTCTTTCACGGTCTTGGGCTTCGGAACGCCGAGGCTCGTGGATGAGGGGTTTCGCAAGTGGTGCAGGAACGTGAAGGCGGTGATGACCTCGGTGGAGGCCTCGGAGAGGTTGTTGCGAGGCTTGGAGCGGCCTGATGTAGTCGCGCAGGCCTTCCCTCCTTCTTCTGCTTGCCCACCCTCGGAGGAGGTCCCACGATTTGTGCTCGGAAAAATTGTAGGTGCCTCCAGAGGTGCATGATAGCAAACATGGCACCGGTCCTCCTCGATTCACAGGATGGTGCCTCAGGGAGGTGCTCAAGCCATGACCGTGCTGAGATACGCAAGGTAAAAGGTGGGAGAGGTTGCGGATGATGAAGTAGTCGTTGTCGCGCCCCCAGCCACGGCAGCTGAGGCGGTAATCCTCAAGCCAGGGTGGCGAGGGAGTCGATCTCCCATTGTACTTACACCCGAGGTCGGGCTCGGAAAGCGAGAAGAAATGGGGTGTCGTGAATGCGTGAGCCTGCGACCTCGGCCTCCCTTGAGCTCGAGCTCGAGGGCCGGCGGTCTCTCGGCAGGAGATGGGCTCCGGGCGCGGCGCACCGGTGTGGGCTACGGCTCTTGTCTTCTTCAGCATGATGAAAGCGCCCACCGCGTTCGCTTCTTTGTAAGATGCGGGAGGCGCTTCTCATGGTCGTCGCGGTGGTACTGGCGTCGTCAGGGGACGTTCTTCTCGGCCCGTGCCTCCGCCTTGCGTCGGGCATTGATATGGTGTCCCAGGCGTCGGCGGTTCTCGCCCGATCCGTGTCGTGCGCGTGGACCTCGGGGTGGGAGGAAGCCTCGTGCCCCTCGGCGTCGTCAGATGAGGCAGCTTTGAGGGCTTCTTTGCCTGTTGGACTGTTGCTTCCTTGCGGAGTCTCTTGAAGGCTGCTCGTACGTGGGTCCTGCGTGCCTCGGAGTCCCTCGGGGCGGGGCAACGACATATAGGGCAGCGCCGCGGCCAGCGCCCCAAATTCTGGGATGCTCTCGAACACCGACGGGAGCTGTTCCGGGCCCTCGTCGATTGATGCAGTGATGCCTGGACCTCGCGGGCCCGTGCTCGTGCTCGTGATTCTTGTCTCCCCTGCTTTCGGCGAGGAGGGCTTCGCTCTTGGGCCGCCCCGCACTCGAGCTCCTCGAGCTCTTCTAGCCCGCCTTGATGCGGTCGATGGCGACTTCATGGCGATGTGCGGCAATCCAGGCGTGTGTTCCGGAAGCGTCGCTCGGTGTGGACTTCTTCTACGCACCCTCAGGGGTGTGGCACATGCTGCTGACGCGTGGGGGTCGCAATCCATGAGGCTCATCCCATCGAGGCGAGCTCGAGCTCATGGGCCTTCCTGAGTGCTGCGGGGCTCGTCGCCCCGATGCAGAGTGGAAGGGCCCGCCTGTCCGTCGGGGTACATCTGGCATAGAGCTGCCGTGAACTCGTCGACCGACAGCAGCGCCTCCCTCCGGTGAGCTGTAGGGACGACGTTGGCGGTGGAGAGGCCACGTCGGCGGAACGAGCTGCGTGGGCTCCGTCCCGGGGATGTTCGGGAGCGGGTCTTGATGGGATGAAGCGTCCGCCGGCGGGGGCGCGGATGGGGCTGACCGGCGCGGAGTCGAATCCCGGCCCCATGCTCGTCGGGACGAGTCGGTGACGCCTCGGAGCGGCCGGGGTGATCCCTCACGCCGCATTGGGCGGTGAAGGTAACTCGGTGAGGACTCCTCCCGGCACGGGCAGAAATCGATGGTGCGAAGCGCGTACTAGCGCTGCGGTTGTCGTCAGCAGAGGAAGCCATCGGGTGGAGCTTGTCGCACTAGCGCTGCCCCTACCGGCGCGCCAACTGTCGTGGTCTAATACCACCGTCACAGTAATGTCACAGCTGTCTCGTGCTCCGATGGCCTAGCTCTAGAGACAATGACACGAGATTTATCTTGGTTGGGGCTAATCGCTCCTAGTCGGTGTGATCACTATCCGATCTCAAATGCTCATACCGGGGCTCAGTACAAGCAAGGCGAGAGAGGGAGGGGCTCCCAAGTCTCTATGATTGAGGCTAGTGCAATATCAAGTGGATGTGTGTGTGAGTTGATAGTGAACCTTGTTGTTCTCTCCTACCCAGCCGGAGGCCTACACCCCTTTTATAGTCACCAAGGGGGGTAGGGGACATGAACTCCTCTCGGGCTGAGGACTTGAGAAATGAGAAGGCGCGTGTACAGGGTAGTAGATATGTGGAAGAGCTCTCGGGGCGAGGCTCACAGGCGCCGGTCGAGGCTCCCTTCGAGCTTCTTAGGCATCTTGAAAAATCAAAATCGGTCGTCGTCGTCTGTGGGAATCGCAGTTTTTGGATGGTGGTCGCGTCGCCTTGTCTCTAATCGCAGTTGGAAGATGTCTTCTCGGTATGGGGGGTGTCCTGCCATCGTGGATGACGTACCCCGTATGTACCTGTGTGGCACTAGCGGAGGCTGTTGGAGCCCGGCGGGGTATGGCGAGGTAGGCGAATGACCCCTCTCCACGTAAGTTTATGGCGCTGCGTGGCTCTGATGCGTAAGAAGTGGTTGAGCTTGTCAGAGAGTTGTTGGCCAACTCCCGTACCCAGGCTTCTTCGAGAAGGCAGGCAGACGACTCTCGATTGTGGTTGTGGTCGTGAGGCTCATCGCGAGGAGCTTCCGAGACGGAGAAAGAGTCCGGGGCGAGGTTGGCGGCGTTGAAGACAAAGGGGCTGCGTGCATCAAGAAACTTCGAGCAGAGGCGGAACGACGAATCTGTCGGAGCTCGTTTATGAGCGCGAGCGAGGCGGAGGCTTGTCCTTGCGTGGGAGCTCTTGTGTGGTGAAGACTTCGTGTGCCACGGTAGGATGTCCTTCCTTTCTCACGATTAGGGGGTTCGGGGTCTTGTTATTTTAGGCTTCCTTATGGGTATCCCAAATATCGATCCCCCCCACAAGTATTGATAGGAGCCATCATTGACTTGTTAAAGTTAACTTTAAGACCAGTAGAGAGAGAGAGAGAGAGAGAGAGAGAGAGAGAGAGGAGACTATTTAAGAGGATTTCAGTGTCAAAATCCTCCTCAACCCCTTCAATCCATTTGATTTTGGATCAAACGAACATAGCCTTACTCAGTTTGACAAAATTGAACATCAAGTGACCTTCAGCTTCTTCAGCTGAGCAACCCAAACAGTCGTTGGTCTAACCACACAAAGCAACCATAATTAAATGATTACTAGCAACAAAGCCCATGGTAACTTATTGATATTGTGTTAGGATCGTAGCTCACATCCATGTTGAGTTTAATCCATCCGAGAGCTAGAAGGTGGTGTCAGGTTATTAGCATATAATGATGATTGAATACAAAACTGTCACAAACTGTTTCCCGGTCAACGTGAGGGATGACAGAGGCGTGACGTAGCGAAGAACTTGGCGGCGGCTTTGGGGCTGGGGCAGCAACGAGGCTGAGTAAAGGGTATTAACCCTAAATTGTTCTTGATTGATTATCTCATAATAGTTGCCCCCCATATTTATATGAGGAGGTTTACAATTGCTAACAGGACAGGTCTATTAGTCTTTTCAAGCTCACTTTAATTTAACTAAATAAAATTACTAAATAAAAGTTATTTATAATAATTAAATATTCAGTCACTAAACGCTTATCGGGCGGATCGTTGACTGAGTGTGTGTGAAAATACACCACGAGTACACCACAAATTCTAGTATGGACTCTCCACGGCATCGGCCAGCCAACAACTTGACGAACACGGGGCCTATATATCGTAATTCTCTGCTCAACTCACAGTCACAGGCAAGGTGGTGGGGGTTTTGTACATAGTACTCTGCTGCTCTCTAGTATGGACTAAATACTGCTACCCTCGTCTGGAAAATTCTTAATCCATTTTTAATCGAAGTATCTAAGGTTAAACTAAATTTGCGACTAAAGTATCATCTTTTATATTTTAAATATTAAATAGGCGTAGTATGAAAATATACAATGATTTAGATTTTTCTTCTATACGTTGATCAAACTTGGCAGAAGTTTGACTTAATAGTGCCTAGAATTCTTTTCTGTATGGAGATTCGGAGAGAGTACTAGTAGTGCATTAGTAGCAGTGTAGCACACACACAATTCACATGCATACACATAAAAGATTCCTAAATTGAATTAAATTTGAAAAATACCTCATGTGCTCATGGTTGTATGCGTGCACATAAAAAATTCAAAAGAAAAATTTCATTCTTTGCATCTGCTCATTTTCCTCTGCCTCCAGAAATCCTCACCCTCTATTTGTGCCCTTCCATTCTCTTTGCTCCGCTCTTTGTTCCTGTCGTGTCCTTTCTGTCCCGTAGTTGTGGCCTCTAGGTTTTATGATGAAAAATGGGAGGAGGGACTAAAGAGGACTCACATCCCATGTGGGTGTTGTATGCGTGGCCCAAAAGAACTCTGTAGTCTGGACCGAAGTGAATACCTTCACGCCACAGGCGTTTCTTGAGAACACTTCATCCTCTGCATGTGCATGTATTCTCTGTCCGCTGCAAAGATCTATCTATCTGCTCATGTTCTCGCCTCTGCCTCCAGAAATCACAGCCTCTGCGTGTGCCCTTCCATTCTCACTTGTTGTTTGCTCTGCTCTGTTTCCCTGCTGCTCAGCTCACACACTGATGAACCTCTGCCCCGCGCGGCGGTACACAACACTCTGAATTTCATTCAATGCCTTCATGCCTCAAGCAATTTTCAGAACCATAAAGCCCAGTTTGTCACAACCTGCCGGCTTCTTTCCTTAATACAAATAACTATCGGATTTTTAGCCAACCGGCCGTGATAGATAATTATCACTACTAGTTGGAACTGGATACAAGTTGTGAGGTTAGCAATACGT
>JADLZK010007475.1:0-34061 GCA_015847255.1 Hyparrhenia diplandra
CGCATATATATGTGCATGCAGCCCCGAGGCTGCTGGCACGCCCGTAGCACGGAATTTGGCCCCTCGCCCGAGGCACGCACGCCCGACAACCCTCGGCTCGAGGCACGCACGCCCGGTGACCAGCCGCGCTCGGCCGCCACTCGCCCGAGGCACGCACTATAGGCACGCCCGGCTGAATTGCAACATATCAGCGAATCTTGGCCTCAGCCCAAGAAACACTTATGTTTCCCCTAACCCTCGAAGCCTCATCCCGCCTCATCCTCGCGCCGCGAAGTCCTCGCCGGGTCCCACTCTTCTTCCCCTACGCGGTCCTTCCCCCATCGCGCAGCCTCCCGAGCCTCCCTACGCGCACGCGCCCGCCTCCCCGTCGCCCCCCGCCTACCTCGCACTCCGCTGCCTCCCCGCCCTCGCTGCCGCCAGACGGGCCTCTCCCCTCCCCCGGCCGCCCCTCGTAGGTTCCCACCCTCACAGGCCGTGGCCGGATCGACGCCGGTGCCTTCTTCTCCAACGATGGCAGGCTTGGCAAAGACAAAGGCGCCCGCTGGCGGAGGGCGAGTGGCCGTGGCGCATCGCGGACATCGCGGGCGCCTCTGGACTCTATGGCGGCGGTGGCGGTCGAGATCTGGCGCCCCGTCGTGCTCGTCGGTCTTTTGCCGCGGGCTGGCTTTACGCTACGCCGCTGGGCGGGCGTGCCGTCGGGCCGCCCGATGACCCCAGCGAGGCCGTGCACGGGCCGTAGGCGAGCCGCACGGCCGCGGCCCGGCGAGCCCGGCAGCACGGCGGCCCGGCTACCGCCCGTCTTTGGCGCGGCCGCGGCCCGGCGACGTAAGCGGGCGGGCGGCATTTATGGCCCGATGGACATATATAACCACGCACACCTAAGAATAGGGAATGGGAAAAATAAAAAACATAAAAAAGATGCTGCAGTAATCCACTTTTTATTACTTTTCTTAGTAGGATAGGAAGCGAGGATATTTTGAATTTTTGGAATGAATGTTGTATACATTATGACATCTTATGCCTTTACCACTTGATATTCCAACCTTTTACCCGTCAATTGACCACTAATCCAGCAAGTTTATGGGAAAAAACATCTTTCCTGGATAGAACCCAAAACATGTACGTGCATGCTACCGGTTTGCCATATTGCGAGGATATTTTGAATTTTGCCCCCTGCCACTTAATATAAGAACCTTTTCCCCGTCAATGACCACTAATCTAGAAAGTTTGTGAAAAATTTTAGCATCTATCCTGGATAGAGCCCATAACATGCTATTATTTGCTAGTCATGGCAGATAAGGGTACATACCACTCGCTGCATAAAACTTCGATCATTTCCTTCGGTTTTCAACTTTTAGCTAAAGCCTTATGTATTCCTCCCACAGACAACAACAAAAAAAAAAGATTTATTCGATGTTCAGTTTCTCAAGACAGCTCGATTTGGGAAAACAGTTTGTCAAACCCTTCGTCAAGTTGTATTTGTGGCCTGTCTCCTAGCTATTTCAATTCACAAGGGTATTGGTGCTAATAGTGGACACTATGTAGCACACATAAAAGATGAAAGCAATGGGCAATGGGGGAGTTTGATGGTGTTCGGCCCTGTTTAGATCCCTCAATTTCCTCTCTAAAATTCACTATTCACCTATCACATCAAATCTTTTTGTCTCATGCATGGAGCACTAAATATAGGTAAATAAAAAACTAATTACATAGTTTTATTGTACACGGCGAGGCGAATCTTTTTGAGCTTAGTTAGGTGTTAGGTCATATTAGGACAACGAAGTTACCACAAACAAACGAAATGTCTGCTACGATTATGCGATGTGACATTTTTTTCCAAACTCAATGCATCTAAACACATCCGCATGGGCACCCATTTGGCGAAAAACCTAGAAAAGCGTCAAATAAAGGTGACCATAAGGCCCAAAGGTATATCCACAAAACAGCAGTCCGGTCACTGATAGTAAAGACTTTACTACACCATGCGCACGCACGATCTCGACTCCTCACATGCACACCTCTCTAGCATTGTAGCACATCGAATTTGAGTCAGCGAAAAAAACTCAGCAGCCTCTTTAGTCTTTACCGACTCTGCTGCCCTTGCCCCCGCCATCGGCCACCGCCCGGTCGCAGGCGCTTCACCTCCCCCTCACACTGTTACCATCTTCTCCAGCTCCAGCAAGCTCACCTTGCCATCTTTCGCTTGCGGGGCACAGGCATTCGAGGTTCCCAGCTTTTTCAGTCGGATAATTCGGGTAATGAAAAGCGCCACCCGATATTAGCCAAAAAAAACAATACCTGAAATTTCAGGTGCCCGATAATTTAGGTTCGAGTTCAGGTATACTTTATCTACCCGAATTTGAGAATAATATATTATAGTCATTAGTTCAAAGCGAGAGAATCATATTCTAATATTTCAAATGTTAAACTAACAACACGTGATAAATACAAAGACGAAGGCAAATCTTTCACGTGGTTTGGGTACCAAAAGTGTATTATCGAATTACCCAAACTAATTTCGGGTAATCAAAGTCGCTATCCAAATTTGGGATCCGGATACCTCGGGTTCAGATAATTCAGGTCTGAGGTAATAGGCATCAGGTATGTTAGCTTCATTCTTGTCCTGGTTTCATCACACTTTTTTCTGGATAGGGAGCCATACCACATTCTTAGCCTCATGCTTCTCCGACGATGGCCTTGGACCTTAGGCCTGGGCTTCTAAGATATACACGGGCCATTGTCCCTCTCAAGTCTAGAGGGAATAACCTTCAGGGTTTTTTTTTCAATAATTTTTTGATGTGTATAAAATTTTAAACTCTATTATATTTATGCTTTTCTTTTTAAGGTAAAATATTTCCCTTTTTTACTTTCCATACTTAACACTACATAGATCTCCTGTTTTACTACTTTTTATAATATTTGTCTAATTTAGGATTTATATTTTCTCTTTTATTAAATCTTTCTATAATTGTGTAGTCCTAATATGACATAATTGATAAACATAAAAATTTTTTGCGAACATATTAGCAAGACTAGTTTGGTAGTAAAGCCTATGACATATAAACCATACACTTCACACTCAAACTATGAGATCACATTTACAAAGGGAATGAGAGGACTTATAAGTTATAAAATTGATGCTGGGAGTATGAGAACACACAATGTGATTTGGCAATGGTAACTTTTGTTTTGAGTGTCGTGGAAAGAGATAATCATGTGAGTTAGCTATCAAGTTACGCTTAAGACACAATATCTTTTTAGCTGTTGTAACTTATTTTGGAGAGTTGTGACTTTGAACTATGTGTTATATGACTTTCTATAACTTTGTCAGTCATGCATGACTTATGATAATCTAAAACTAGTTGTTTAATCTATGAATTCTATATAGAACATTTATCGAATTATCACAAAAAGTACTAAAAATCAATACTTCTCTTGAAAAATATAAAACTAGGATTTATGACAATACTTTATATTGAATAAAGCCATCACCAAAAAAACTTGCCATGGGATCACTAGCCTAATGTGAAAGAAGAAATAAAATTCTTTGACAGTACCAAAGTTCGAACCCATGGTGAAAAGCCGAAAGACCACAATTATGAGCACACTCACGCTTCGGACCACTCCAACACAAAACCCATAACCCACCCTCCCCACTAGCCAGCGCTTGACATCAAGTAGAACACATCATGGAGTGTGCGGGGACCAAGAAGGTAAGCCCTGGATTTCCGCCGGGTCCACCGACATCGTCGGCGACACACCCTCATCAACATGCTTTGGCTAGAGCAACCCGAGATCTCCATAGGTAATTCGAGTACGGCGGGTATCAGGTATTTTACCCAAGCTTACCCCTCCATACTGGATGGCCCAACCACCCCTACTGCTGCTAGGGCTCCCCTAAACAACCCATTGCCCATTCCCACTACATGGCCTACCTGTGTCCCCCAGTCGGCCAACCATTGTATACGCCACAGGAGTTGTATAAAAAGGGGGTGAAGATCTCTAGATTGGTTTTGGCTAATTGATGACATCCTTAGGACTAATCTCTCTATGCTAAGTATTTTGATTTAGTTGGAGATTGGTCAAGCCAAGTGTAATGCATGGTGGTCATGTTGGATGGATCGAGATGGTTCAATTGATGATCAAGTGCATGACTTGGAGTGGATCGTGGATCAAAATGGGCTCAAGGCAAAGGTATATCATAGGGCCATTTTGATTTTACACTCAAGACACCATAGAGGGTGTGAGTGATTATAGGATCGATAAGCCGTACTATAAAGAGGGAAAACTATCGTACATATCGATCCTCATGTGCCTCTAGGTTCAAAATCATTTGCATGCATTCTAACCTAGAGAGCTAACCTAACCTTCGAAATTGATTGTGAAAATGCTAACACACGAGCACATGGTGATGTACACGTGGTGGTGTTGGCACATTTTCTGGCGGTGATGGTTGTAGGGTTGAGTTGGGTTTGGGAACCGCTCACCCTCCGCCGAAGCTTGCGAGGCGGGATTCGGCGCTTTCGAGAAAATGAGATGCATATTTTCTATTGCCGCGGATGCAAGTTGGTGGTGAAAAAACATGCTAGTCCTCGTGCACAAATTGGTATATTTGTTGGATAGCATGTCGGAGAAAAGACGGCATGAACGGCATTTTAAACGATGACTTTTCGCTGCTCGTGGCCGGACCGACCTTAACCGGCCGGAATTTGGTCAAATGTGACCCGGGCGCTCCGGTCGATCGCGGCTCAGCGTAGAGCCCCCTAAGCCGGATTTCGCCGGGACGCTAGGGACCGGACGCCGGCCGGGACGCTTCCGGTGCTCGGCCGAAGCGGCGGCCGGGCCTTCGGCAGTCGATTGGTGTGGGCGAGGTTCCTTGTCGGTTGTGATGGGACTCTGTGACCGGACTCGCGGCCGGACCCATTTGGTGAGTCCGGTCAGCCGCTTTTGTATGCTTTTGCACCCCAAGCGGTTGGATTTCGTGGTGGGGGTATTTATACCCCTGGCGGTTCTAGGAGGCCTCTTGGTCATTTTGAATCAATCCTAACACCTCTAGATTTGAGCACTCATCCTCCTCCTCACTCCTTTGCTTGAGAGCAACCATTCTAGTGAGTTGAGGTGATTCAAGTGCATTTGCTTTGATCATTGCATCTAGTGGCGCTTTGAGGATCGTTGTGGTAGGTGGATTTCTTGTTGCTCTTGGGGAGCACCACCCTAAGCCGGCTTGGTGATTGGTGAGGCGTTGGCAAGAGAAGGAGTTTGTTCTTGGCCACCTCCGGTGATTGAGAGGACCGTGCATCCTCGTCGGGACGACAATTGCAAGATAATACATTGCTCGTGTCGGTGAGTACCTCTCATTTGCTTTGGGTGCGGTAAGCCTAAAGGCATTTGGCTTGGAGTGAGCTCCACACCGACCCACCGCGTGAGAAGGTCGACACACAGCGGAGGCGTAGCTTGAGTGGTGCTCAAGTGAACCCGGGATAAATCTTTGAGTCTCTACTTGTCTCTTGGTGTCTCTTGGTGATTGGCTTCATTGGCTATATTGTTATTCTTCTCGGTGATTGGATTGACTAGCCTCGACATTTGTGGTATAACCCTTCTACACACTCTTGCATTACTTTCCTAGTTAGTGTGCTAGTGTAGCTTGTGTAGTCTTGCTTAGTTGCTAGTGTAAGTTGCTTGTTCACCTAGTGGTAAAAGTAGTGACTTAGCCTTTGAGTGTGAATTAGAGATCATAGCAACTAGAATTGTCAATAGGAGGCTTGCCGACAAGTAGAAACTAGTGCAAACGTATTTATCGCCATTTGTTATTCTAACAAGTTTGTCTAGTGTTTTGTAGAAAATTTTATTAGGCTATTCACCCCCCTCTAGCCATTTAGGACCTTTAGGGGGTTAGCTCACTGGAACCGTATCGATCTAGGACAAGAGAGGAGATATGAGGAGGGAGGGGAGGAGTAGGCCAACCTTGCCCCCGCCCCCCGCTAGATACGACGTAGGCTGCCGTGGCATCCACCATGGGCGCGCGCATGGGAGGCAGTGGGGCATGGACACAGACACGAGGAGGCGATGGGACACGAGCATGGGTCATGAGAGCTCACCAGGCATTTGCATCCATCGCACCGTCGGGGGAGAGAAAAAAAGTCAAGGCTAGAGCTAGGGAGTGGAGGCGATGCGGTCAAGGGAAGAGGAAAAGTGTGTGGGGCGTGTGTGCGTGTGCGACACACATAGAGCATGCACGCTCTTCAATTAGCATTTTCTTAATAACAATGGTCACCAGGAGAGGATTCCCTAAAGTGTAAAGAAGAAATAAAATTCTTTGACAACCAAAGTTCAAACCCATGGCGAAAAGCCAATAGGCCACCGTTATGGACACACTCACGCTTCCCAGACCACCCCAACACAAACCCATAACCCACCCCCCCACTACTCTTTCGCTCACTACCGATGCCAATGACACTCACACCCTCCCCCATTATGATTGTGATCAAGTACAACACATCATGGAATGCGCAGGGACCAAGAAGGTCGCCCTTATCGTTGGGTCCACTGACATCGTCGGTGTCGCCCTCATCAACATGCTCCTACTAGAGCAACCTAAGATCCCCGTGGGTAATTCGGGTACGGGTAATGGGTATCGGGTATTTTAATCTCGCTTACCCTGCATACGGGACCGGTGTGGCGACCCATACCACCGCTTGGGATCACCTAACCACCCATTAACCACTCCTACTGCATGGCCTACCTACGTCCCCTAGGTAGCCAGCCATTCTATATGCCACTAGAGTTAGAGAAGAAGGGGTTAGCTCAATGGAACCCTAGCTCGATCTAGGGCAAGAGAGGAGATATGAAGAGCAAGGGGAGGATGAGGCCTACCTTGCCCCTAGCCCTGCTAGATCTGGTACGATTCTTTGCGACATCGACCATGGCATGCCAGCGCAAGGGAGGCGGTGGGGAGCGGACCACGCATTACACAAGGAGGCGATGGGATGCAGACAAGGGTCGTTGGAGCTCAAGGGACATAGATCCGTCACAACGCCGCCATGGTTGCTGGATGTGAGAGAAAAATAGACAAAGTGAGAGCTAGGGAGAGGTGGCCATGCGGGCAAGCGGAAAGAAAAAACTGTGTGGGTCAGGAGCGCGCGTGCGACACACATAGAGTATCCGTGCTATTAAAGTAGCATTTTCCTAACAACAATGGTCACTAGGAGGGAGCGCCTAAAGTGGCAAGAAGTATTTTTTTTGACAACCAAAGTTTGAAACATGGCGAAAACATAGACACGAAAGTAGAGGCTTGTGGACATAACGCTCTGCCTTGGATTTCTCTAATAGGAAGGCAGCCCGTTCCCCACCTTTTCTCCCATGGGAAGCCTACCCACCACATCGAGCAAAGCTAATAGAAAACACCACAAATGAGTTGCTAGGAGGCCGAAAGTATTGTGCTAAATATGTGTACCATGGAGTCTTGAGGACCGAGAAGGTTGCCCTCATCGTCAGGTCTACCGACATCGTCGGCACCGCCCTCATAACATGCTCCGGCTAGAGCAACCTGAGATCCCCTTGGGTAATTTGGGTACAGGTAATGGGTTTGGTATTTCCTAGGCTTACCCTTGCCCCAACCGGCCCGACCACCCCTACCGCCGCTAGGGCTCCACTAAACCACCCATTGACCACTCCCACTACATGGCCTACCTGTGCCCCCCAGCCGGCCAACCATTCTATACGCCACTATAGTTGAGAAGAAGGGGGGTTAGCTCACTAGAACCGTAGCCTGATCTAGGACGAGAGAGAAGATATGAGGAAGAAGGGGAGGAGGTGGCCAACCTTGCCTTTCCCCTGCTAGATCCAGCATAGATGCCAGCATGCACCATGGGCCGCATGGGAGGTGGTGGGCGAGAGACAGACACGAGCGGCGATGGGGACGCAAGCATTGGTCACCGAAGCTCATAGGTTGCAGATCTGTCACACCACTTCCATGGTCGCTAGAAAGTGACAAAGGAAGAGCTAGTGAGAGGTGGCCACGCGGGCAAGGGGAGAGGGAAGACCGTGTGGGTCTAGCACACGCGTCGCGATACACCTGAGCATGCACGCTCTTAAATTAGCATTTTCCTAATAACAATGGTCACTAGGCGGAGGCGCCTAAAGTGGAAATAAGAAATAAAATTCTTTGACAACCAAAGTTTGAACCCATGGCAAAAAGTTGAAAGGTGTAACGTCCCGCCTCCTCGAGGCCGGGCCCGCTTACATCTGATAGCTCTCTAAGGATCAAGACTTCCCTCACGGACCAACACAGTCTTTTTTTGCGCACTTTGTCCTCACTCATGCTTGGTAGGGAAGAACTTTCGATTCGGTCACCCATCGCTCCAAGCCAAGCATGCTTAACTTTGGAGTTTTTAAGAGATGGGATTAGGAAAAGAAGTTGCAACTTGTTGGTATGAGTATTCTATCAACCTTGTTAAGCCACCTCGGCAGGGTGTCACATACTCACCCCTTAGGGAGACCGGCGTCCTCGTCGGTCAACCCCAGTCGAGAACGTTCCCTCTTGGCCGCGTCAGGTGTGTCGATTGCCAACGCATGTGCCATCTTTGTGTGACCACGCCGGGTCCACACCTTGACCATGCGCACCATGCTGCGCAAGCGACACGTGCGGGAAACCGCAAAGGGTCGGCTCGATACCATTTGTAACGTCCCGCCTCCTCGAGGCGGGCCCGCTACATTTGGCAGACTCTCTAAGGATCAAGACTTCCCTCACGGACCAACACGGTCTTTTTCGCGCACTTTGTCCTCACTCATGCGTGAAAGGGAAGAACTTCCTGGGTCGGTCCATCGCTCAAGCCAAGCATGCTTAACTTTGGAGTTTTTAAGAGATGGGATTAGGAAAAGAAGTTACAACTTGTTGGTATGAGTATTCTATCAACCTTGTTAAGCCCCTGGAATTTTTGGGGTGTCACAAAGGCCCTTTGTTATGAGAAACTCATGCTTCCCAGGACAACCTCAAAACAAAACTGATAACCCACCTCCCCCCTTTGTTCTTCTCTCTCGCCGATGATCTTTGATGAGATGCTCACACACCACTACCACCCACATTCGATTGTGATTAAGTAGAAGACATCATGGAGTGTGAGAGGACCGAGAAAGTCACCCTCGTTGTAAGGTTCACCGACACCATCGGGGTTGCCCTCGTCAACATGCTCCTGCTAGTGCAACCTGAAATCCTCATGGGTAATTCAAGTGCGGGTAATGGGTATTGGGTATTTTTTCCTGGGCTTAGCCCCCCTGTCGACTTGCTGGCCACCCCTACGGCCACTTGGGCCCCCCTAAACCACCCATTGACCACGCCCACTACATGTCCTACTTACATCCCCTAGCCCGGCTAGCCATTCTATATGCCACCAGAGTTGGAGAAGAAAGGAGTTACCTCGTTGGAACCCTCACTGAACCTAGGACAAGACAATAGATAGGAGGGGGGGGAGGAGGCATACCTTGCCCGCCCCTTCTAGATCCGGCACAACTATTGTGACATCCACCATGGCCATGCACACGGGGAGGTGGTAGGGGTGCGAAAGACACACGAGGAGGTGATGGGACGTGGCCATGGGTTGATGGAGCTCAGTGGACGTAAATCCCTTGCACCGCGGCCATGGTCGCTGGATGAGAAAGAAAAAGTGACAAAACAAGAGTTGGGCAAAGGAGGCCATACAAGCAAGGGAAGAGGAAATACCATGTGGGTCTAGCGCACGCTGCGTTCGACACACACAGGCAGCTGCAGCTCTTAAATTAGCATTTTCCTAATGACAATGATCACTAGGTGGAGCGCCTAAAGTCAAAGAAGAAATAAAATTCTTTGACAACCAAATTTCGAACCCATGGCTCAAAGCCGAAAGGCCAACATTATGGGCACAGTCACGCAACCTAGACCACCTCAATAGGAGACCCATAACCCACCTCCCCCACTGCTCTTCTCGCCGGGCATTTGTCGATGTTGATGGACTTTCGGACCCCACAATTACCCAAACTGATTGACGATTAAGTAGAACACACAGGAGTGTGCGGAGACTAAGAAGGTCGCCCTCGTCCTCGGGTCCACCAACATCGTCGGTGCCACCGGAGTTGGAGAAGAAGGGGTTAGCTCACCGGAATTGTAGCCCCGATCTAGGACAAGAGAGGAGATATGAGGAGGAAGGGGAGGAGGAGGCCTACCTTGCCATGCCCCTGCTAGATACGGCATATGTCGGTGTTCTTGAAACTCGGGGTCTCAAGGACCGGCAATAAAATTATTTGCTGCGTGACCCTAATCCAGATGGTGATGCAAGAAGAACACAAGATTTATCCCGGTTGGGCAAAAGAAGGCCCTACGCCTAGCGGGAGGGGGGAGGGATTTGTATTATCTTGCACCGAAGTGCATGTAGTAGGGGATACAAGCAAGTTGAGAGAGGGCATAAGCCCTGTGTCTCCGTATAATGAAGCGGATTGGAGAATCCTCTAGAGAGATCCCAAGTCAGAAGTCCCGTGGAGAGGAAGACCCCCCGTCCAGAAGAGTCCCCTCTAGAAAAGGCCTTGGTTGCCACCTTCTACGCCGCCCGGTGGTGCACAGGAGTACACGTGTTTGTGTGCATGCATCTTGAGAGGGTACAGGTGTTTCCTTCCCGGTGAAGAACGAGGGACGCATGGAGGACGCGTGGGCGCCATCTTGATGCCTGTTGCATTCCCCTGTAGAGGCGGGTCGCGAGGCCTCGGGGCGAGAGCGGAAGTTCCCTTGAGGTGTTGGAGGGGGGGCGAAGATGGGCCTAAGGCCACCGAGGCCATGGCCTTAGGCGTGTTCCAAAAAAATTTTATACCCCTTTATTCTTCATCGGCCCGGTTGTGGCCGGCCCGGCCTCGCCTCCCTCCTTTCGCGCCGGCCCGAGCACGCTGGCCGGCCGGCCAGTTTGGGCGTTGCTCTCAACTCTAGGGCTTAACGCCCCTCGCCTCCCCCGTCGCAAGCGAGAACAAGGTCGTAGACTCCATCCTTCTCGGAAAAAATGGCGAACTCTGTCTCCATCCCTTGCGTGCGGCTGCGGCGAAGCAGCGGCACCAGCCTTGGTTGAGCACTACGGCCGGGGGGCGGGCGGCCTCAATGCTCCCCTCCGCAGGCATGCCGGGCGCCAGCAGCGGCAGCGGCAGCGGCGAGGCGAGCAGTGGCATCTACGGCACCGGCGCCGCGCGCGAGGCAGACCAGGGCGGTAGTGTCCGCGGCAGACCGGCAGCTAGCGGCAGGCGAAGGCGGCGGCGTCCGGACTCCGAGCTCCCCTTCACGGCGTAGAAAGCAGCTTTTTTCCTCCACTTCCTCGGTCGATTTTATTTGGAAATTGGAATTCCCATTCCCTAATCCGCATGAGACAAGAAATTGTAGATTGTAGATTGAATCAGGCAGTTGGAACTGATATTATTTATCTACTAATGTTTAGATTGTTGATTAGCATTTCCCCAACACTCAATTGGTGCCAATGAATAAGAGGAGTAGGACACAGGGGACTATCTATATTGTGGTTACCGCTATTATGTGGTCTACGCTGAGATTGAGTGGTATAATTGTTTACTAAGTGGCCTTAGGCGTCAAAATCCGCCAGCTCCGCCACTGGTTGGAGGCCTCGGGCGTCTTGCTTGTGCTGTCTAGGAGAAGTGGAGAGAGTGGCCTCGTGGGCTGCGTGGGCCTTCATGGTCACCGTGGACCGTTTGTGGTCGCCGTGGGCCGTCGTGGTTGTCGTGGGCTGTTGTGGGCCTCTTTTAATTGTGTACCCATTATTTTGGTACCTGACAGCATAGCTGTTGCAACATCCACCATGGATGGGATGGGACACACACACAACCTGACAAGACCAGCAACAGTGACAGGCCATGCCCAAGAGCCCACGATGGACACTACGTGTAATAGGATGTCACTTTCTTTGCCTAATTCTCATCACGACCCATGCCTCCTTGACCTTTTTACCATCTTGTCCCCTATAGCGGGGTGGGGCGGCTCGTAGAGTATGCCCCCTCGTATGCTAAGGCATACCCAAGATTTGAGAGGAAACAATAATATGTATACATACATTTATACGTATCGATATATTTCGTTGTTTGTGCCAATATGGCAAATAAATTTGAACAAGAGCCTTTTACGCGACCCATGACCGGAACCAACCCTGAGGTGAGGGGGTTGTTTGGTTTGGATCCACACCTCACCACGACTAAACTTACCGCCACACCAACTTTGGCATTTGTTTGGTTCTCATCAAGCTTGTGGCGCCCGACCACCACGGCACCACAATGTGGCGTGGTGATTGAAGGCCGCAAACCAAACAAACCCTAAGTCGCTTTGCTTCATCCCGCTTTCGGCTTTCGCCGCGGCGCCACAATCTTTTGACTAAGCACCGGGCACCAACACAACACCACCTCCCCACTCCGAGGCCGAGGCCATCTCGCCCTTTTTCCATCCTCTTTTCAGAGCTCTGGCGGCTCGTTGGCGGTGGCTCACCCCTCTCGGGCCGCGCCGCGTGGCCCCCCGGTGAAGGAGCCGGCCGTGGCGACATCCGTGCAACAACAACAACAGCCCGTTTGGCCTCCGGGCTCCAGTGAACGATGCCATCTCCTTCGTCGGCTTCAAGCAAGGTGAGCAAAACATTTTACATCCACTCGGGGTGATTTAGTGACAAATTTAGCATCTTGAGCCACAAATTCTTGGCTCGCCATTGCTTTCGAGACACTTGATATATCACACCCATTATTTATTTTTTCAGTGATAAAATGTTGTTATTGTTTGGTCCATAAACAGTTGCTGAATGGTCATACAATTTATCGTGATGATAATACAAAGTGCCATTTTGGGGAAAAAAAGTGGGCGATACACAAATCACCCCGGAACCATTTGAAAAGTAAGCCCGATTCGAGGATAGCGGAAACTCTGAGGGAGCAGAATGCAAAGGTGTCTCGGCTTTGCCATTTTGGCAACCATCACCAACAACCGGAGGAGAGAGAGCTCGAGTCACAAAGCTAAAAAAAGCACCGAGAAATCTAGTGGTGCAGCGAGCCAACCCTCCCCTTGCTCCGCCTCCCATTCCATTCCCAAAATTTTCACCGCACGCCTCTCTCCCCGGCTCCCCGCGACGACGACCCCGAAGCTTCGCGAAGCTTCCAGGGCCTTCCCCGCGGCCGCCCCTCCCTAGATCGCCGCCTCCGGCAGCGGCGAGGGGCTGCATCGCGAGGGCGGTGGAGGAGCCGGGCGACGGGGTCGACCAAGGCGAGGCTAGGGTTTGGGGTCGGTGTCGGGCTGCATCGGCCGGCGCCCTGTGAGGAGGAGGAGGATGCATATGATGCGGCGGCTCAAGAGCATCGCCTCCGGCCGCTCGTCAGTCTCCGATCCGGTGAGAGCTCCATTTTCCCGGACCATTCCCCACCGCGATTGGTGGCCCGGGCACCCCGCATTGGGTGTTTAATGACGCTATGCTAACGTTTCGGGGTTTCATTTTGTTGGGATTCGATCGGTCGTCTCTTGCGGCAGCGTTTATTCGTTCCATTTGCTTTGCTTGCTTGCTTGTGGCTGCCTACCCTTACAAAGGCTAAAGCGTTGCACGGCCTGTTGCCCCCTCAGGTGGCAAGCGCTTTATTTTGCTTTAGCCGATTTGGCATTCGGCTCCTTGCGCTTTAAAGTCGACATCTTGTTTGTTTTTTGCTCAAGTATTTATTTCTCCAGTTGGTCTAATAGATGTGGTTTTGGCTGTAATGCGTTAGCAATGTGAGCTTCATAGGACCATGTAGAAAATGGATAGTAGCCTATTCATCGAGACTCTAGTAGCAAAGGATAATGGCAGGTTCTAGTCAGTCCATTGGTTCAAAAATAATTTGCTCATTCAGGAAGGATTTAACCAAAATCAAGAAATGGCTCCCGTTCACAAAAAAGGACATATGAAATGAGGATTGCTACGTTGAAGAAAATTTGCCTTTTATTCTTCTATAAATGCTAATGAATCACAAACAAGTAACCATTTATTTTTGTCTATTGTTAGGGTGGTGACTCTGGCTCCAAAAGGCCAAAATTTGAGCAGGATGGAGCAGGAGATATTGTTATCGAGCACACTTAACTGAGGACAAACCTGCTTGGCGGATAGACCAAGAATCATCGTCATCATCTAATAGGGATGCTGAGGCAAGCACATCTACTAGCATGAAGCCTGTTAAAACTGAAGAACCAGGGGCAGATCTTCTTCCCAAAGAATTGAATGATATGACAATTAGTGACGATAAAGCTGATGGCCACAATGATAAGGTTATTTCAATCTCATTGATTCATTGATTGCTGGCGCATACCCTTTCTACTTTTGGTAGTCATGCCTCGTGTTCTCTGGCTACAGGAAGGTGAAGGTGTTACTCTTGATGGGAATGGAACTGAGACAGGGCAGATAATTGTGACAACAATAGGAGGTCATAATGGGAAGCCAAAGCAGGTAATATATTAACCTATAACTTGTTAGCATTGAATACCAATTTTTTTTGGCTTTCATCTAAGAAGGCATTGAATACCAATGATAATACATTACATTGAATATTCCTGCAAACTCCTCTGTGGATGACATCGCAGCAGCACTATACTACTTTTTATGTATTGTCGTTGGATATTCATTATGTGATTGCTGTAAACTTGTGCTCTTTAGGCATTCCTTTAAATTCATTGCCCTACAATTTTTTTAGAACATCATTTTGTGAAACTCGAACTGTAAATCATTGATATTGTTTCTAATGGTCATGCAGAAGGTTTCATACATGGCAGAACGGGTTGTTGGTACTGGTTCGTTTGGTGTAGTCTTTCAGGTACACCATTTGCCATCTTTTGGCCTCGTATAACACTTATTTCTAGAAATGGAAGTTCACAATGCTGCGGCCAAAGTCATTGAGCTTATCTTGTATAACAGGCAAAATGCTTGGAAACTGGTGAGACAGTGGCGATAAAGAAGGTGTTACAAGATAAGCGCTACAAGAATAGAGAGCTCCAGACTATGCAGTTACTTGAGCACCGAATGTAGTTCAGCTGAAGCATCACTTCTTTTCAACAACTCAAAGGGGAGAAGTTTATCTCAACCTTGTACTTGAATTTGTATCTGAGACAGTTTATCGTGTTGCCAAATACTACAACCGGATGAACCAGCGTGTACCCATAATATATGTTAAGTTGTATGCATATCAGGTATGTGATGATGTTCTGTTTCATTTCACTTATCAGCTTTTTCAAGAAGTCTAGATTCATTGGTTGGTATGGAATGAACATTATAAATGATCTGTTATTCCTTCTTGTCCAGATGTGCCGTGCACTTGCTTACATCCATCGTGTTGTCGGTGTGTGTCATCGTGATATTAAACCTCAAAATCTACTGGTAAGTTCCCAGATGCACTTCTCCACGAGGCAGCTTGAGTGTTTGTTAGTGTGTGAGCATTCTGTTATTACCTTTTTGGACCATTCTGATATGATCTTGCTGTAACACCTGTGAGCACAGACATATTGTGTAAGTGCACATCTGCAGGTTTTGACATGCAAAATGTGTTTGCTTAAATCTTTTGACTACTTTTTTTGGTTCTGTTATGCACTTATGCTAACTGCTGAACATGTTTCTTATTGCAACTTGATTAACCTTCCAGGTCAATCCTCATACACATCAACTTAAGATTTGTGATTTTGGGGCGCTAAGAAATTGGTACGCTTCTCTCTTTTAGTTTGTTCCTGCTGAATATCTTCATGGATTTAATAAAGTAATAAAATATCCATTTCAGGTCCCTGGTGAGCCTAACATATCGTACATTTGCTCGCGGTATTATAGGGCTCCTGAACTAATATTTGGAGCTACGGAGTATACTACTGCAATCGATATCTGGTCTGTTGGCTGTGTAGTGGCTGAGCTTCTGATTGGTCAGGTATAGGATCTCAATCCTACATGTTCACCTTTCTTTCAGGCTTCCAGCTGATTATTATGCCAGCCATTTTCCTAGAGGGAAATAATTTTATTTTACCATTGTAAAATGTTGCCTTTTGTTTGTCAAAGATTACTATATAAACTACAAACTGCAGTTTTGGATTTTATGGACATTAGAATTTGATCAACTTACTGTTAATTGAGATACTACTTTTTATCTGTTGACAATTTTGTTGATGTCCACTGGATCCCCCAATTGCAGCCTTTGTTTCCTGGTGAGAGTGGTGTTGATCAACTGGTGGAAATAATAAAGGTTTGCATCTGCTATCAACTTATGTCATGAAATCACTGGCGATACTTTGTAGACTGAATGTTTTTCTTTTGGTTTTTATCCAAGATTTTGGGTACTCCAACAAAGAGGAAATCAGGTGCATGAATCCAAATTATTCTGAATTCAAGTTTCCTCAGATAAAAGCCCATCCCTGGCACAAGGTTAGGGATCTCTAGTCTCTGGTATTTTTCATTTCAGCTTTAGTCAGTTGACCAGCTCACCTAAGTTTGATTTTCATGTAGCTTTTCGGTAAGCGCATGCCACCTGAAGCTGTTGATCTTGTGTCAAGGCTGCTTCAGTACTCACCAAATTTGCGCTGCACTGCGGTAAGAACTAATTTGAGATTGTAACTGACCAATCAGTGAATCCAAATTAGTGTAGATGTGTCACTATTGATTCTAAGCTCTATATTTTCTGTCAGTTAAACTCGTTATATGCCAGTTATCTGAAGCAGGCAGTAGTATCTTGATCACGCTAATTTTATTATGAGTTGTGGCCTTTCTATGTTTGGAGAAGCACGAGTTTGAAACTCAGAAGATTCTGATCAAAGATATTTAATTATATTTTCAGGTTGATGCTTGTGCCCATCCATTCTTTGATGAGCTGCGGGACCCCAAGGTCTGCTTGCCAAGTGGACGGCCACTGCCACCATTGTTCGACTTCACAGCAGCCGGTAACTTTTCAATACACTTAAAAGATGTTGATGTTTCATTGTACTCTTCTCTCAAAACACATTTGGAATTGGGATGCAGAACTCGAAGGGCTCCCAGTTGAGCTCGTCCATCGGATTATTCCTGAACACATGAGGAAGTGAATAGGTGGACACAATGGAAATCCCAGTTTCTCTGTTAGTTCTTCTGAGATGTGCAGGGCATGCTATGGGCCGATATGGAGGAGTCATGTAGCTAGGGAATGCCTTGCTAGATGTAAAGAGGGCTGAAAGTTCCTTTGATTGGGCGTGTCACGAAGAGTGACCCTAGAGGCAAACCTTATGTTTGCTTGTTGCCCATGGTGGAATCGGCTTGTTGTACCTTTGGCATCGTTATGTTGTGTACCCCAGATGTGTATCGATAACTTAGGCTGTTGTACTACCAGGTTCATGTTGAACAAGAGAATTCAGAGTGCTTGCTTCCTTCACTGGAAATCCCAGAATGTCAGTTTTGATTATTGCACGTCTCTTTCCATCAACCACTGGTGTCTTCTCATATATAAGCATAAAGTTCTGCCCGCTATTGGCTTGCGTGGTTTAGAGATAATGCCTTAGTTTTTATGGTCGCTACAAATGAGCGCCTACACGTCAATAAACTGACAATTGTACAAGTGTCCAAACTCTCTGATGTAATGTGGTATATTTGTTTCTTCCACGTAAACTGGCAAAATGGTACAGATGTCCAAACTCCATGATGCAATGTGTATTTGTTTCTTCCGTCTTCTGAAGATCTCTGAATCTTCCATTCCTCTCCCTGATACCTTTGACTTGAACAAGTTGCCGACAGTCAGTTGTGTTCGCGGCCACCAATGCAAGCATAAATACGCGCGTCATCTCTCTCCAGGTCCAGTACGAGCAGATCTGCAATCGATGAATTGGCATCGTTTCAAAAACAGCAGCATCTCTAGTTTACTTGCATGTACCTCGGTTATGATTGCATTTTTTTTTTTCGAGCAAGTGATGCAAGGAAAATAAAAGTTTGATTATCCAGTCGATTTTGCAGTCACAGATCTGAAACTTCGGCACGGATCAGCAGTAGCTGAACTGAACCTCATCAATGGCAAGCCAAGAACATGACATCGGCAGGTTGGTGGCAAGTTGAGTTAAAAATAAGACAAGAGGGATCTATAGCAAGTTGACACAGCACAGGGTGTAGATATTAACCTGTGCTGGTGCGCACGCAAAAAGGGACACAGCACTTAAACTATTCTGAATCGACGCATATTTGTACACGTTCCACGCATATGTAGCACTTTAGGTTTCTTTCTCTCTCTATTTTTTTAAGTTAGTGTAGGATATGGAAGTGGGAACTATTTAGTTTTACTTTTGCTCGTGGAAGTGGAGGTAGTTATCTTTGAATATTGGAGTCATATCTACTTCTACAAATCAGTGCCGGCCCTAGCATTTTAAGGGATCTTATAATATGTAGGCTAATTTTATTTATAAAGGAAAAACAAATTCAATAATATATTTCTAATTTAGCGTGTTTGGTAACCATCCCAAGCCATTTAACCTAAATTACAAGAAAAACATGACTATGAGTATGTATACTAGACAAAAATTGAACAAGGAAAAAACCTAGAGCGGCCTAGAAAATTTGGACATGAACATGAACTGACTAGCATAAGGGCGGAAGGCGGTAACCAAGATCGGATGTCGTGGTCATCCACTCTTTCGTACGCGTCCTCGCCTCCTTGGTTGCCTGATCGTAGCATGAGTCTGGAAGACTGGAACGCGTGTCGTTGCCGACGTCGCGGCGCCGCGATCTGCCGATCTCGTCTTTGTGGGCGTTGGCAGCTTGGCTGCTCGCCTCCTAGGAAACAAAGGTTGACGATCCACATGTTGATGGGCCAATACTCAATTAGCTAAAGGGGCGATGTCTTGGGCCCCTCTCCGCCCTAGGCCCTCGGCCGTCGCGACACCCCTGCCTCCCCTAGGGCCGGCATTGCTTCAAATTTAGTGTGAGGAGGGGAAAGGAAAGCTTACACGCGCTCTTTAGCTCGCCTCGTCAAGAATAGTCCACCGGAATCGGTCTCCTTGCGCTCGTTAGCTCGCCTCGTCAAGAACAGTCCACTGGAATCGGTTTCCTTGCCTCCCTAGGGCTATTTAGAACCTTTGGTCTTGTGGCTTTGGAAGGGTTCTCCTTGCGACTGCTCCTAACCCTCACGATGGCTTGTCTTCCAAGGGTTGTGTCGAGACATTGTCTCGGCCTTTGTTTAGCTCCGCGTGAATGATCCCAACCTTCATGATGGCTCGTCTTCCAAGGGTTGCGTCGGACGTCTTCTTCGTCTGGCAGCCTAGCTCGTGGCATCTTTAACGATGAATTTACGCCATCACCACCAGTCACGTCTCCATCTGCATCCTAATCACACGCGGGCGGTCGAAGTTATACGTCTCTAGATCCAACGTCTCCGTTCATACTACTCAATCTTCTAGTGTCCGAGCTATGCTTACACCATTATTCATGTTCACGTTATGCAGTATGTTGTTAGATTATGCTAGTATTCAAGATATGCTTATCAAGTATATTTTGATATTGTCATGATCTGTATTCTAGTTCAATGTCCACGTCTAAGGAAGACGAGGAAGAAGCGCTTCGGCGTGATCGAAAACAAAAAGTTCACGTCTTGCCATTTGCTAATGCCAACCATCCACAAAGCTGTTGATGCCCTGGGCCGAACTCACTCGAAAGACTCATGCGAGCAGCAGTGGGAGTGGGACGAGGTACCTATCAACGTGATGCAAGGGATCACTCACACACACGACGGAGCGCCTGCCTACTCATGAGCTATCGATCAGCGACTTGTTTAACATGTCCGGTTCCCTGCGTTTATATAGACTAGAAAAACCGGGGTTAGATTTTGCGTGATGTTGTTGGACCCAAGCGCTCGTCAGGGAGCAGGCGCCGTCTACCGGCCACTGTGTGTGTGTGTGTCTGTGTGAGCGTGACAAAACATGCCCCCAACCAGAAACTTTTGTCTTTGGCCCCGTATTCTTGCCCGTTGGACCCATTTCCGGCGGAGGAGCCGGCCGGACGGACGGACGGACCCGCCGTCCATGTCAAAACCTGTGACTCCCAAACACGCTACGCCAACCCCACTCGCCTACCGCAATCACTGTGCTTTTCACACGGACACGGCAGCTCTCGTCGTCAAAAGCTACAGCGGCCTACGGCCAAAATTTGCTTGGATCGGGACCTGGAAACACAAACACCCCAGGGTCGATTTCCGGTTCCTCGGACAGTTGGGGCTGGAGCCTGGATCGATCCAACACCCGTTACGAGCGCTGAATACGCGTACATTTCTACTGTGGTGGCGAAGAGAGATTATACTGGCGATATGATGGCGAATGGCGAAAAAAAAAAGAAGAGAGTTGAAACAAATTTGGGCGAGCCCATAACGAAAAGGACTTTTGTGGCTCGTCTTTTCTATCTGCTCCTAGATAAGAACGTAGTACACACCCACTTTCATCTACCACCGAAACAAAAAGTAGAAAAAGAAAAAAGAGGATCCATCCGTGAGCGTTGGGCACGTGAGCGTCATCATGCAAAATCAACTTAATTAGTGTCAGAGCCACTAGAGGAGCGATCCTAGCTACTCCCTCGTCCCTAGTTCGTCGTTTTTGACTTTTGAACTTCATGTGTTTTGACCATCCGTCTTATTCAAAATATTTATGCAAATCATAAAATAAATTAATTAATATTCAAGTATCTTCATTGATAAAGTAAGTCGTAACAAAAATAAATTATATTTGTGTAAAAGATCTGAATAAGACAACATCGAATAAGAACGGAATCCGGGGTGACAAACTCGGTGGGGACGGATGGAGTAGTATTGATTAAAGTGGTCAAAGTTTGATCAAATCAAACATATAAGCAAAAATATTAATGTTGTTGACACGAGATAAGTGTATTTTGAAAATATATCTTATGGCAAATCTTTTACTTATTTGATGCCATAATTATTTATACTTTCTTAGATACTATATTTGATCAAACTTGAGATACTTTTAAGGCTTTGTCGGATTCCATGTCCAAAGTTTAGCCACTAAACTTTATACCATTTTAGCTCTTGAGGTTCGAAACAGGAGTTGTAAAATTTAGCCAACATCACACAAACATTAGATTATAGGGACATTTTATGCGTAGGACACCTAAAAGTGGCGTTCTTTGGGTGGCGGACAAAGCCTTTCTCCATATTTTGAGGAACACATTGTCGTTTGATGTAATTTAGCCGTGATCAGGGGAGAGAAACTCACCACCTAAACAATGTCATTTGTAAACCATAAAGCCTGGCTATGACATTTTAATAGCAACAAGATATGATAGTTATCTACAAATCATCTAATACTCACTTATATAGAAAACCTAATTAAGGACATGATATGGCCGGACTTAATTATTCTTGATGTCATATCATGTCCTTAATTAGGTTTTTTATGGGAGTGAGTATTAGATGATTTGTAGATAATTATCATATCTTATTGTTGTTAAAATTTCATAGTCATTAGCCTTACGGTTTTACAAATGACCGCTTTTTGTTGGTGAGTTTCGCTCCCTCGGTGTCTACTTCGCCAAATTACATCAAACGATAGTGTGTCTGGTAAATATGGAGAAAGACGATGTCCGCCACCCAAAAAAAGCGCTACTTTGGATGTCCTACAGACAAATGTCCCTAGATTATATAACTAAGTTAAAGTGGTCTAAAGTTTTAGTCCTAACTTTCGTAAACTAAATTTTAGACCAAAGAATCCAAAAAGGATTTAGTTTTGTTTTTCCCTCTGTTTCTTAAAAAGTGTCCCTTACGCTTTCGAAGAAACAAATTTGACTAAAAAGGTATATTAAAGCATATTAATATTATATATATATATAATTAGTATCATTGAAAAATATTTGAATCTAGCTTGTTATCAATTTTATTTGGAGATAAAAATGTTACACAAATTTTCTAGAAATAGAGTTAAACCTATGGCACCAACACTTTTAAGGGACAAAGGGAATATGCTAGAATTATATTTTTTCGGACAGAAGGATTATTAGCTAGAGAATTCAAATAGAGTTAGCTAACGTGCTAGTAGCTAATAATCAATAAAGAAGTTATTAGCTGCCTTATTTTACTAGCAGCCTGGACCCTAAGCGCAATCACAGCTCAGATGATCACGGTGTCAGTATGTCACTCCTACTTGAGTGAGCCAGACAATAAAAGGGTGGTAAATAAATAAATAAATCCAAATCAATCAAGAGAATATAAAATATGGAATAATAATAAGGTAAAAAAAAGTTAATAAAGGCCTTCCATTTCCACTCCTCCGCCTCCCTCTTCCTCCGGAGCTGCGAAATTTTGAGACCCCAAGCCAGGAGACGCGGAGCGGAGACCACCCACCCCACCACCCCCGAAATTCGCGCAAATCACAGAAGCGCCCCTCGCCGCCGGCGAGCGCGCGCTCACGCCCGGCGTGCCCTCCGGAGTCTGCGGAGCCCGCTCTCTGCCGGCAGGCACGCCAAGTGGTTGCGGAGGCCGGGCCGGGCGCGCCTGCCTCGCCGGCGCCGGCGATGGGCAACTCGCTCGGTTGCTCGGCTTCCGGCGAGCGGCTCGTCTCGGCGGCGCGCGATGGGGACGCCATCGAGGCGCGGATGCTGTTGGAGCTCAGCCCCGCGCTGGCGCGCTACTCCACCTTTGGCGGCCTCAACACCCCGCTCCACTTCGCCGCCGCCAAGGGCCATCTCGACGTACGTGCGAATTCTTCCAGCGTTTCCCCCACTTCGGTTTTGGGTTCAAGAATTGTTTGTCTCTGTGCAGATTGTCACGATGCTGCTGGAGAAAGGCGCTGATGTTAACGCGCGGAACTACTGCGGCCAGGTAGATCTTTCTGAGCTCTCTGGGTTCAAAAAGTTTTCACCTATGTGTTTCGGTTATCTTCTGTGAGCGTAATTCGAACAAATGCTAAGATCTGTCGTGCACAAGTGGTGGATTTGGAAACTCCTCTGTCACTGCAATAGATAGTGGCATCAAGATTCAGTTTTAGGTTGCTCTGCTCTGCTCAGCGATGTCATAAGAAAACCTGAACTTGTTATGCAATTGCGTGCTTATGCTGCAGAGCTGAACCAAGATTTGATTTGATCTTGTAGCTCTTTCTGCCTGCTCTGCACGTGGGATAGCAATTTCTGTCCATTCTTCAGTTTTATCTGTATCAAATAGTTTGTTGATTGGTTGCGATTGTTTCTTTGGATGGATCAAGACTGCGTTGATGCATGCGTGCCGGCATGGGCACTGGGAGGTGGTTCAGATGCTTCTTCTCTTCAGATGCAATGTAAGACATTGTCTAATATTGGATTTTTGTCTGCTGCAATTTTTTGGCTTGGCATAAGGTGGGTGCTGACTGTTGTTTGTTTTTTTTGGCTGATTAAGGTTACCAGGGCAGATTACTTGAGTGGTCGAACGGCGCTGCATTTTGCTGCACATGATGGATTTGTTCGGTGTATTAGGCTTTTAGTTGCAGACTTTGTCCCAAGTGTGGCCTTGGAGGATATTGCCTCTTCTGTGGTGGATGGTGGTGATTGCCAGACCAACAGTGGGGGCAGTCCTAATTCCTCGTTGGGGCAGAAGTTTAATGAATCGTACGTGTTGTCAATGAATCAAATTTTATTGTTTGAAATAACTATCTGTTAACTCCATGCTTGTTCCAGTGCCCGTGTGAGGTACATCAACAAGCCTGCTGATGGTGGCATTACAGCACTTCACATGGCAGCATTGAACGGTCACTTAGATTGCATGCAGTTGTTGATTGACTTGGGTGCTAATGTCTCAGCTGTCACGTTTCCCTATGGCACTACTACAAATTTGATAGGCAAGGGTTTATTATTAGCTCAGCCAATGCATTTAACAATGCTATATTTCTTAACTTAAATAAGGTTTTGACAATGCACTTTTGGAACAGGAGCTGGCAGTACACCGTTGCATTATGCAGCAGGCGGGGGGAAACAAGAATGCTGTGAGGTAAGTCAATGCCGTAAAGCAGCATCACCTTTTTGACAAGAAGCCTGTTTCACATTTTCAGTTATAGGCTTATAGCTATCGAACGAAGAATTAATTTGTTCTGGTATCTGATTATGCTGTTTTTGCAGCTATTAATATCAAAAGGTGCTAGCAGGTTGACACTCAATTGCAATGGGTAAGTTGTTTTGTTAATAATGCTATGTAGTATTCCAATTTTTTAGTAATATTACCATTTTATCCATTGGCCAAACTCACTTGAGTAGCTTTATTTTACTATCTTGTGTTTAGGTGGCTTCCGTTGATGTTGCTAGAATATTTGGAAGGCTCTTTGGAGCCATTACTTTCTCCAAATTCAAACTCGAATGTCCCTGTATTTCAACCATCCAGTTATCTTGCCTTGCCACTCATGAGCATACTTAATATAGCCAGGTTAGTGTTTAACAACTCACACTTATTTTCTCCAGCTGGAAATAAAGTATTATAACTGAATTTCTTACTTTCATAGATAACTATTGGTGCTGGCTTTTGATATATGAATTTATGTCGCTATGCTAGAGGACTTTTGATTTTTCAACATATGCCCTATGTTTTGCAAAGTAAAGGAGGTGGCCATGAAAGCTGTTTCGTTCTATATTCTAGTGGAATTAATATCTTTGGACACAGTTTGCTTCTCTTTTAGAATTGCATTATTTCCAGAGATTGCACTTTTATTAAGGCAACAATGCTCGGCTTGGATTGTTGGGTATGAAGCAAATATGACCATTGATCTGTCTCGTTTGTCACCTTCAATCATCGTAGTATAGTCATCTCTTGTACTCCAGTTATTTTATCATTTTTGTTTCTAGAAATCTGAAATTAAGTATTTAAACTGCTAGACTGAAGTTGAGTTGCTTCTGCTGATTTTGCATTTTTACCTACTTAAGCTGCCATTGCAATTCCTCTTCCTCCTTGGATGTGTTTGTTGTTTTTTTCCCCACTGATAGGGTTACATGTGTTTTAGAATTTAGATTAGATATAGTCATTCAAATGATCTTGAAGTTAAAATCTATTGAATATTTGTTTGTATATTTTATATGATGTGCATTTGCAGAGAATTTGGGTTGCAGCATACCGCACCGTCAGTTGATGATAGTGATCTCTGTTCAGTTTGTCTAGAAAGGTCTTGTTCTGTTGCTGCAGAAGGTAACTTGCTTAAGTTTTACCTAGAGAGGCTTCTTCAATATTATCACATTAGACATTTGCTTAAATTTTACCTAGAGAGGCTTCTTCAATATCTCTCGCTTCACATGGCACTACGAGTCTATGAGACTGACTTGCTTGACTGCAATAGATGCTGTCATTTTGTGAACTTTTAAAAATCAGTGAAAGTAACACAACACTATATAACTGAAAGCTAGATATCAAAACAGAAAACAATAATGGCACTATGAGTCTATGAGACTGACTGCATAGTCATTTTGTGAACTTTAAAAATCAGTGAAAGTAACACAACACTATATAAAAGGAAAGCTAGATATCAAAACAGAAAACAATCAGGGCACTATGAGTCTATGAGACTGACTGCAATAGATGCTGTCATTTTGTGAACTTTAAAAATCAGTGAAAGTAACACAAAGTATATAAATGATGAAAGTTAAATACCAAAACAGAAAAAACACTAATGGCACTAGTATACGTGACCTTGGTTGCTTAAAGTGCTTTTAAGCTGTAAAGTTGGTATGCTGACATTATTTTTTTGTCCTTTCAGGTTGCAGTCATGAGTTCTGCATCAAATGTGCTCTTTACCTCTGCTCAACCAGCAACATCCGTGTCGAGTTCACAGGCCCACCTGGGTCCATCCCGTGCCCTCTTTGTCGGAATGGCATAATGTCATTCACTAAGTTACCAAGCACACCAACAGAAGGGCTTAAATCAAGTTCAGCGCTCACATTCTGCAACCCCTGCATACTAAACACCCGATCTATGGACTCGCCAGCCACTATCTCCAAAGCCGAAATCAGACGCAACCGTGTGGCAGCTGTCTCTTCAGAGCTAGTCTGTCCAATCACTTGCAGCCCATTCCCGTCGTCCGCCCTCCCAACCTGCAGGTGCAACGACGATGATCCATGCGGTGCTACAGATGCACAGGATGGTTCCGAAGCCCAATCTCCCCGACCCTCGCACTGCGTAAGTATGGAGCTGGACAAGAGAGGGGAGGAAGGTCTAGACCGGACCAGCTGCTCAGGCATGTTCTGGAGTCGAAGAAGTTGTCAAAGGGAGCAGCAGTGTGATGCAGAGATCAACGCTTGATTCTTTATTTGGTTGTGAATATGTTTGGATTCATAGCAGCTCAATGCGGGAGATGAGCAGCGGTTATTTTTCCTCCCCAGCTGTGTCCCTTTGTTTCCTATTTGCAGCCAATATGTTTTCTTGATTGGTGAAGCCAATATGTTTTCTTGATTGGTGAAATCTGGCTGCGTCCTTTGCAGCCGCAGAGTGTGTACTGTAACAGTTTTGTTACGATGGGTCGTGTACCAGTGAATCTAGATAGCTTCAAAGTTGCTAGCCGGTTACTGTTCTTTGTAGCTGTATGTAAATTGCAGGTCTGGATGGAATTACTCTGTGTCTCTGATGATAAATATTTTATGTACAACGAGTCAAATACCCCTCTAATAATTAATGATATATAAAAGAAGTCCCTTCTATTCAGTTTCTTGGTACAATATAATACAAGTAGAGGCTATTGCTGAGCTCACAGGAAGTGCCTTTCTTCAACGATCAGCATTGCTATTGCTTCAAGACATGTGGCTACAGCAGATCAGTCATATGCTATAGTTTGCTCGCTCGATGCGAGTCCGTCGTCCTTGATCAGTTACGCCGGCGATGACAGGAGCGTCCTGACGATCCTGTCGCCGAGTCCTGGCACCGCTGACAAGAAGTGGCCAGTACCGGCGAGCTCGTGGTAGTTGACCCAGCCGAGCTTGCGGCATATGTGCCGCTGCAGCTGCACGGGCACGACGCCGTCCTCGTCGCCCTGGAACAGGTGCACCGGGAACGGCGGCTTCTCGAGGTCCGTCGGCTCGAACTCCGGCCACCTCCCGAACATGACCGCCATGTCGCGGTAGAAGGACTCCTGCGCCCCCTGCTGCGTCGCCAGCCTCGCCCTCTGCAACAACAAGAAAGAACAGGATGGTTTCAAATTCATTCGATCTGTGAGACAAACAATGGCAAGGCGACCGGCGACGAACCGAGTGGAACATGCCGTTGGAGAGCGCCATGACGCGGTTCTTCTCGTCTAGCTCGTTGGGGAAGGGCGCGGAGCCGTCGATGACGGTGGAGGTGGGCAGCCACGGCTGGGTCATCCACCAGTGGAGCAGCCACGGCGCGTAGTAGGCGACCCGGAGCGACCACTGGTCGCCGACGGTCTGCTTCCTGTAGAGCTGCCGAGCCAGGTCCCCGCGGCAGACCGCGCCAGCGGTAGTTGATCACGGGCGCCATCATGGCCAGCCCGGCCAGCCGGTGCGGGATGTAGCGGATGGCGGCCCAGCCGGCGTGCGAGCCCAGCGAGGAGCAGACGAGGTAGAACCTGTCGCCGAGTTCCAGCGCGTCCGCGAGGTCCTCGATGTCCAGCGCCGCGCTCTTCACCGTCCGCCGCGTGTCCGGGTCGCTCTCGCCGTACCCCGCCCGGTCGAACGCCACCATGTACACGCCCAGCTCCTCCAGCACCTCCTGTTAATTTGTTCCAGTGTTCCGTTCATCAGTGAGTGTTCCGTTCATCAGTTACAGTGCTGACTACTGAACGGTGATTGGGCATGCATCAGGTAGGCGGTTTCAGCGAGAATTCTACGCGTGCCTAGTCGTTTTCGCGGAACGTCGTTGCGTGTTACTCCTGGGCTCCTGGTTGGTGAGCGACGCCGACGCCGACGCCGGCACATGCCGTCAGCCGCCACGGGGTTGCGTGGAGCTAGCGAGGTGGAGTTGGTGCTGGCCACCAACTTTGTTCCGGTGCGCTATCAGCCGGACTAGTGGTGGTTGCCACGGCCTGAAGCACACGCACACGCGTACATGCATGCATGTGGAAAAAGTTGAAGAGAGAGACGGGCAGTGCGCGCGGCCGGCCGACACACACACCCCAAACCAACCTGAGAAGCGCGAGGCGAGTCCATGCGGCCGCCGGAGAATCCATGGGAGTAGACGACCTTGAATCGCGCGCGATCCTTGCTGACGCCGGACTCGGCGTACGCGAGGTACCGGCCATCGCGCATCCGCACCCGGGGCGCGGTCACCGTGGGGCCACCGGGCGTCCCGCACGGCGTCGGCGGAGGCGGCCGGACGGCGTTCACGAACCAACCCGCCGACACCAGCGCCAGGGCCAAGAGCACCAGCAGCCCCGCCGGGGTGCTCGTGGCCACTGTCGTCCCTGCCGCCGGCAATGGCAACCAGTCGCACACGCCGCGCATGTAGGCCAGGCAGACCCAGCACACCATGGCCGCACGCATTGTGCCGATCGCGACCGACCAGTAGCCTGTAGTGGAGGCTGCTGCACCTGCAGCCATGGCTGGGAAAGGGAAAACTAATGGAGTGGGTCGTGTGGTGGTGTTGTTGAGGGCTAGCTTAGGCTTAGGCTTAGCTACAACTGCAACTACACAAGGATCGGAGGGCCGGCCGGTGGTTCTTAAAACGTGTTAGGTATTTGGGTGATGAGATATTGGGAGCTAAATGGTGGTGGCTTGGTGACGCTTTGCAGTTGCTGACATGTGGTGATGGTGGAGGCCGGGGGCAACCCTTTCACTAACCTACCGACGACGTCGATCTCTTTGCTTGTGGCCTTGCATTGTGTTGTGCACACTGGACTGCACACACATATATATATGCTACGTTATATTATCAGCCTCATTCGGTGCGTGCGTGCTTTAAATTTCTGGTCATGCCAAATTGTTGCCGGTAAGTAAGACCTCACCTACCACCGGCCTATTTCAAAGTGCAGTGTAGTGGTCTCCCCAAACTCTACCTGAAAAGGCCTCGTTTTATCTGCAAAAACAATTGGTTTTACACACAAGTTTATTACTAGATACTACTACGTGGGTCATGTGTAACCCACCATCCCAAATTGTAAGTCATTCCAAAATCTTAGAGAGTTAAAACATCTTAAGTTTGACCAAATTTATATAACATGATAATAACATTTAAAATGTCAACTAAGTATCACTAGATTCTTTACTAATTATATTTTCATATGAATTCTATATTACAAATCTTTGTAATTCTCTATATGACTTTGGTCAAACTTGATATGCTTTGACTCTCCACAACTTCCAATTTGGAATGGAAGGAGTATATATTTAGTAGTTCAAAGAGTTGAGTTTACACGAGGTCTAGTCTTTCTCAGTACTGTTTCTGAAAAACCCCACATGGCCATTCAAGATAGAGATGCTATGCCGTGCCGGTTTGACTACAGATTTTTCAGTAGGTGCTGGGGTTTTTGAAGAGTGGACGAAAATATATATAAAATGGAAATAAAAGAAGAACTATTTACATGGGCATGACGTAGGTGATGATGTTTTGCCCAAAGTTGCATCCACTGATGTGCTTTTGTAAGGGTGGCGCCACCAAGAATCTTTCTTTTTGGCTCCCTCTCGATCGCCCTGTCACGCCTCTCTTTTCTTCAGGAGCAGTCCTTGCAATTTGTTGTTGGATTGGGGGTTGGTGTATGGTGACATGGTGTTCAAGTATGAATGGACAGCAATCTTCATCCCTTTGGCATCTCATGGAATCCTACCTGTCTAGAGTATTCTCAGTCCTCACCAACTCCAAATACTGACCTTTTGGGAAGACCCGTGGACTGGACCAATGAGAGGTAGCTAGGTCGGTAGTGATCTTGGTAGGTAAAGACGTGTTTCAGAAGTCGTGAACGGCATGCATTATTGTCAAAATACAGATTGTTCTTGAAAATAAAAAAATAAAAAAATGAAGATTGTTCTTCTGTGTGGATGTGGTAAAAGTATGGCGGTACCTGAATCCTTTGCGTATTGGAATCTCACTCTTTATACTTGAGCTAGCTAAGCTCCTTTGTTTCTTGCTGATTTGTTCTTCTTATTTACCGTCGACAAGTCTTTTGCATTCGCGGTCTACTTACCGTCCAAAGAGAAAGAATACAGACTCATCAGTAACGTCAATGGCGCAAAGTTTATCTCAACAACAGCCTGTTGATATGAATACTGAAGACATAAATGATTTTAGAGTTCCGGGGACGTTACAGCGCGCAGTTCAGAGCATTTGACAATCTCTGCACCCACCGGCTCCCACAAAAGAAACTGGGGTACCAAAAACAAAATTAACGAAGACATATATAGTCTAATGCACATGTTTCATTCAAAACATATCTTTTTTTTTTTGAGATTATTTTGAGATTACACAGATACAACGCAGACGCCAACACTAACGCACACTCACCCCTATGAATACACGTGACGCATAAACCCTACCCCTATGAGCACTTTGAGCGGCAAATCTTGAAGTTCGAAGTCACCATTGGCGCCTCGCTATCGACGGGGACGCCGCCTACCACTTAATCTTCTAAAGGCCGAAAATCACGAAATAAATCCAGGGATAAAATGTCGCGACCCGGGATTTGAACCCAGGTGGGAGCCCCAACCAATGGTCTTTGCCATTGCGCCTTGGAGCCCCTTGACCTGGTGAACTAGCTCTTCTTATTCTTCCTCATAATAAATTTAGAAGCAATAAAGCTTTTGCCGTACTTTCGATCAAAAAAAAAAAAATAGTGCAAAGAGCTGTAGCACGGGAAGTTGGACTGAAAGCATGAGTTTATTATCAACGAAAGAGTTATGATTTGAGAATTCCATGTACCAATCCTTGACCATTTTTTCCCATGGTCTTCACTGGGTTGTTGTACAACTAACTACCAATGATTTCGTCAATGATGTCCGTATCACAACTAGACAGCTACTTCTTAGACGCGGGTTCGACGACCCTGCTTCCACCTGGGTTCTCGGTTCAAGGTTCCTCTGCCTACGGCAACGTCATCAACAATATCCTTCGGTTGTCAGGACATTTCTCCTTCAACGCCTTCACCGACCCAATTTTAACCGACGCTATGCGCGGTCAATCCATCTGGGTGCACGCGTCTTTGACGCCCCTGCGAATACCCCTCACCAGCAGAATCGTTCATCGTTGTGTCTTAGTCGACGCTGTTGTCTTATTACCAGGTCAAAGGACCTTCATGTAATCGGGTCCTCCTTTGAGGACCTTTATGTATCATGGCTGCTTTAATATTTAATAAATATGTTGTTGTAAAAAAAAAAAAAAAAGATTTCGTCAATGGAAGAGAATGAATCGTGCTCTGAAATTGATGGCAGTTCCAAGCTGAGTCTTCCTCTGTCTGAACTGATGAAGTTTACGTCTTCTCTGAACCGTCCACTCAATTGATCTTTTCTTAGGGGCGCCCAGTCGTACCAGTATCGGTTGATTCACGTGGCACTATTATTACAAAATGATATATATATATATACTCCTTTGAGAACGAGTTTTGATGTTCCTTTGAGAACTATGGCCTGCAAGACCGAATTAATTCGTCCAATGTTTTTTTTTTCAAAAAAGGTTAATTCTTCAAATAATCTTCAACGACAGGGTCCTGTTTGACATCGGTCTATGCTAAGAGATCGATCTGTGGAGCTAGAACTGTGTGTACACTTGAGTAGTCTTGCTCTACTGTTTTCTTTGTATTCTACATAAACTTGAGCATTTTTCGGGCCGGGTTCAGGCCGGGCCGAAAAAAAACACTATTATTTCGGGCCGAAAAAATCCTGCCCATAACGTCCCACTGGGCAAGTCGGGCCTAGCTTTTTCGGGTCGGGCTCGGTCGGGCCCGGGCTTGGGCGGGCTACCCGCGCACTTTACACTACAAAATAGCAAAAATTGTATTTCGGGCCGGGTTCGGGCCAAGAAAAATTTTATCGGGCTTCAAAATCTACGCCTAGGCCCCCGGCCCATTAAGGTTCATGGGCGGGCTAAAACCCGTCGGGCTCGGGCCAGGCCCACGGGCCGGGTCGGGCCGGGCTAGTTTTGCTTAGGTCTAATTCTACACAAACAATAGTCGTGAGATTCTTGATTTTAGGTTTTAGCATACAAACTATATATATATTAATTGGTAACCTTGGAGTTCGAAATTTGTACAAAGCGGGCATACTCCTAGGGATGGTATTAGAAGTCGTTTTTTGGACAAGGTTTGGGTCAAACATCGGGAATATAAATCATCAATAACTTTTGGCATCGCTCAGGTGGACCCTTTTTAAAAAAATGGCACGCAATTTTTAAAGCGAGCTACTGGGTCCGCTTCGGGGCCTCGCCCGCATAAAGATGAACCCGAGCCCGGCCCCTATCCAGCGCGTCTCCGTTGTCATCGTGTCCGTGTCGTGAAGGCGTCGTGGATGATGCCCCCCCCTCCATGAGTGCATTTCCGTTAAAAAAAATCTCCAAGAGTTCGTAGCCCATCTCCTTGCCGTCCCGCCATTCGATTCCTCGTCGGTTTTCCACCGCTTTCCCACACCTCACCTAGCTAGCTTTAAACTTTCTTGTGGATTCGTGCAGGTGTGCCATGGCGTCCATGGCTAGGAAGTGCGCTAAGCTGTGACAATTGCCACAACTTCGAGGACTGCGGCGGACATGGCGGCCCGGGGCGGCGGTCTTGAGCGTCGTCGTCGGAGGCGGCGTGAGGGTGTTCGAGGTGCATTTGCGGGTGGGGTAGTCGCCTATGGCCATGAAGAAGTGCCGGCATGGAGTGCCTGTCGTCGTTGACCGTCGTGTCGTCCGCCGTGGCGCTGCGTACTACACCACCTCGCCTACCATGCGGCAACTTCGCCGTCGGCGTCTGTTCCTTTCGTCGCTGTCGTCTCCCGGTGGAGGAGGCCCGAGAAGATGACCGGCGGCCGGCCAGGTACCTCTCCGACGGACTCATGGGCGAGGCGCGGAGGGGAGAGGAAGAAGGGTGAGTGCGGCGCCGGCGGTGCCATGGCGCCGCTGCGGGGAATCGGCGGCGGCGGCGACCGCGCTAGGATGCACGAAGAAATTGGATCGGTGGGGAGTAGGATGGAGTGTGTCGCGGCTACAAAGTCATGGCGGCGAGTCACGCACACACACGGACTCACGCTGGAGTCACGGAACTTACATGACCGAGATGGGCCCGGCAACGGAGACGCCTGGATGAGGGCTGGGCTTTTGTCCGAAGCGGGCTGGGGCCCGGGGAACCGCTTTAAGATTTGTGCAATTTTTAAAAAAAAGGACCACCGGAGCAGATGCCATAAACTTTTAAGTTGTTGAGTTTGTAAATGTAAAAATTATATGAGTAGATTTGTCTTAAAAAATACTTTGATAAAAATATATACATATCACATCTCCCGTAAATATTTTTTTATAATAATAAGAGGTCAAAGTTGTGTTTTTGAGACCGGAGTGTCGCATTTGTCCTAAATGACTTCTAATACCATCCCGGAGGGGAGCAAAGAGCATTTCTTAGAGACTCTTTATATTCTTCCTGATGCATAAGAATAGAGGTTTTGGTGAAAAATGTACCCTCCAAAACCTCTTAAATTGTACCTCTAAATATAGATAATTCTCTATTCAGATTTCTCGCTGGCCAAATATAGATAGCAAGTTCCCACACAAGATATACAAAAAGTTGTTGGCAGTGTACAAAGATATAGATAGTGACTTTTACTCATATGACTCTCCAATTGATGATTTAGAGGGTAAATTTTAGAAAAACTTTTAAAGATGCTCCAAACTCAGAGGAAATCATCATCACAACAATGTTTAAAATGAGAATTATAGTTATCTTTTTATTTATTTATTTATTTAAAAACTATTCTACCAAATACAACTTACTTTGTTTACTTGACATCTCAAACAAAATTTATGCTCAATTTACTATTTCAAACTATTTCGATTGACTAAATCTATCTAAAAAGAATTGTCTTCATTTTCACGTACAAGTTCAATTTAAAGTTTCAAGTTCAGGTATTGTTGAGTAATAATGGACGTGGTATGTAGAGAAATACTTGTAACAATTTTTATCATTACTTTCAAGCAACTGTATATCTATTGTAATTTAG
>JADLZK010007476.1:0-34502 GCA_015847255.1 Hyparrhenia diplandra
GGATCAAATATTCCTCCTGCATATATAAACAAAATATGAACATTTGAGCAGGTAGATCACTGAATTTTTGCTATAGTAAACCACAGAAATTACTTTGCAGAGTTTCTAGACAAAGGAAGTGAAACTACCTTTGGCTTAAATAACAAAGGTTGCTAAACCTGCCATGATTGTGTACTGAACTGAATGAAACAACTCAAACTTAACAGCCTCTTCCAATCTCTGGACCATGAGAAATTTCAATAAAAGTAGAAAGTTAAATATACCTTTCAGTGAATTGTGCTCATTTAGCCTCTGCTTGGCGATGTTGGAGAATAGCAGAATCAAGGTACGTGCTAACAGTTGACTTGCTGGTGCAAGTAACTAATAGAAGTGGCACTGCGGCTGCCTGACGTGCCATTGAAAACGCCATCATCAATGATGGATCTCAAACAATGAGCCTACATATCGACAAACGAATTTTTAACAGCAGGACTGCGGGAAAAATATTAGCAAATTCGAGTTTTCAGACCTAAAATCTCTTTACCATGGGACTGGGAAAAATATTGACAAATTTACAAGCCATAAAAAATGCCCACACTAAAAAACTTCAAGAGTAAACCTTTTCAGAGGGTAAATCTTTTTAGGTTGAGGTAAGAGCTGTCTCATGCTAAAGTGATTTCTATACAAAAGCCGCTTACCATAGTTAAGTTTTAATAAATGGTTCAGTGATTAACCCCAAATGAACTATTAGAATTTAGAAGTACAATAACCTAAAGATATCTAACTTAAGATGCATAAACTTTGATATATGGATTCCATTTTTGATTATTGAAAATCCTCTATAGCTCTACTTTATCATGTTGTTAGTTAAAAAAGCATTTTGTCAGCTCTTGCTTTGAGGTACAAAATGAAAGGAATATGAGAACATATTTAGATTGATAAAATGAAGAAGTGATACATGTTTATTTAAACATGGACTTTGATATTTAATAACTTTTAAATTCTGAATACCTCCATGATGGGATTTCCATTAACAGGTAACTGCTATACTCTGACTTTCTGTAGAAAAAAATAAAGCACAATGAACATAAGCAATATAAAGACATAGGTTTGCTGAGGATACAAATATAAGCGGCATGGCATATATTGCACTCTTGTGTCACAAATTACAACTGAAGCGATAACTTCTCATGGCAGTAATTAAAAGCTCTATGAGAGGCAGAGAACAATTACATGTCTCCTTAGAGCCCATAACATAGATCCAAGTTGTGCAGGAAATGAATCATGAGCCACACTGTGTAACCTGGTGTTTCCTGGTATGAAAAAAGTTTAGCTCTTGTCATCAGAATACTAATACATTAACTATGAGGTTTTCGTTGAACGTATTAAAAATGTGCTTATTTCAAAATGTGTTTTCTAAATTAAATAAATAATTTTACAAAGCTAACCTTTCAGATTATCTCTAAATAAGTTCAACTTTCCCATTCTCTTCAGTGCATCAAGAGCTTTCTTCTTGTTAATTTCATCAGAATCTCAGTATTGTAACCCTCTGAGTTTCCTTTTTCAGGTCATTACATCTCTCATCAGGTTCATGTAATGAAAATATAGTTTCAATTGGAGAATGTTAAGGGGTATGGAACTAGAAAATATATGAACTGCACAAAACTCAAGCTCTCAAATGCCAGTATGCCACCATAAACTCAAAGCCTCAAGAAATCAAAAATAACAATGAAACTATAGCACTTGCGTTATTACATCACGGTCTTTATTTGTGTAATATGATTAGTAAACTTCTATAGGGATATTAAAAGTATATGGCATCCTTGTTAGCTAAATACCATGTTTGCAATGTTTCCAAAAAATCATCACAAAAATCATGTATATATTACACCTGAAGAAGTTAAAGTATAACCACAACAATTTTCAGTTTGAAATTCATCTTTGATATTTGAGATTAAACAGAAAAAACAGAAGTGTCACTGTCATCACAATCAAATTATCGAAGCCAAGACAGTCAGAAGGATTATGACGAGTAAGCTGGTCTTTCCTTGAACATTGCCACTGCATAGAAAGGGTTTTTAGAAGTGATTGGGTAATGAAAGCAGTAATGTAGAGAGTGTGTGTAATCTCAATGGAGAAAGGTGAATGGCCCAGGGTTTCAAATGTTCAAGACAAGAGGATCCTGCATGCTGTGAATGGCTGGTATGAGAGGAAAAGCTTATGTGGTGGAGAGTGGCTGACAGGCGGGTTTTTGGGAGGATGTGTGGACCAGAAGGAGTGTCCTCTGAAGACTGTTTTTTTCAAACTAAAGCCACAGGGATATATGTATGTAATAGGCTGAACATCAAGGTAGCTGAAGCCTTGGGAATGGTGACTGGAATCTAATCTTTAGAAGAAGAGATTGGGGAGCAGTGCAGAAAGATACAATTGAATGAGCTCATAGGGGTTGGACAAATGCAGACTTAGACTTGGTTGGAGACAGGGTGACAGTGGTTAATCCCTATCACTAGCACTTATCTTATTTTACTGCATTTACTTTATGCAAAGTAAGGTTGCCTTAGCACTCAAGTTGATCTTGGGGTTTGCTTAGCTTCAAATGAATGAACTTCTTGGCACACAACAAAGAATATGTAGGAGTAGTTGAACTGTCTCTGCTATATAAGCAGCAGCCACCCCATTACAGCAATCTAAGACAGCGTTACAATTCAAATTCAATCGGCTGACTACTAGAACCTCTGGGGTTTTTGATCTATGTTTGGACAACACACAGGATAATACGGGAAGCTCATCAGGGGAAAGAGTTCACAACTGGGTCTCTATACATTTACTGAAAACTAGGACTGTGAGGATACAGTGAGGCACCTGCGCATTTTATTTTACTAAAAAATAATGAAGAAAAAGAGGTGCAGGAAAAGAAGGGCAACTTGTATGGGTGAAAGGTCTGCATTTGAAAGAAGTGAAGCATGCAAAGGCAGCTAAGAAAAGAGTGAAAATAAGCACACAAGCTAGTTAATCAATAAGCCATAAACAAGTTGAAAGATATGAGGGTGTGGTTGACCCACACTCTGTAAAGCCAGTTGAAATCATTCACAAAACTGTTTAGGCACGCCGTGCAAGGAGTGTATTTCATTGATTAAATCTAATTTCCGCCCAGGTTATACCCCATTTATACTCACTACAAAATCTTTACGATATTAATTGTTAAAAAGAACTCGCTTCTTGTTATGAAGGTTGGGGAAAGTCAGCTCATGAGGCGTAACACATGGGTGGAGGGATGACCCCTCAGCTTTCCTATGTTGATGGAAAAAGAAGAGCAAAGGAGAGGGACTGATTCATTTGCTTGATTATTATTCCCGGGTTATCTCACGGTTACAGCTTCATTAGGCAGCTCAATTCACTGCCCATTCTCTTCCAATGGCCATTAGGAAGTCCAATTCACCATCACTCTCTTCCCAAATCACTCTAGCTAAAGCTTTCTAAATTAGCACCATTGCCCAGGATTTCCCCAAATTGCAGCCATTCTAGCTCAGTTTCCTGGCTTTGCTGGTAGCTTTGCCTTATTTGCTCTGCAGGTGACTCTCTCGCCCCACAAAGAGACACTTGTGAGGGAAAATATTACACAAAGATATCTGGTAACTATATCACCCATATCAACCCTATATGCTTCAGCTCTATGCTTAGTGCATGGCATGGCATGCTGTATTGGTATTGTTTGCTATTGCTAATGTTATTAGAATGTACGAGGTGTCTTTTCTGTTTCGTCAGACCTATAACAAAAGGAATAAAATAATATAAAACAATGGCATAATTGTATATTTCAGAAGGCAATGTACTCTATTCCAAATTTTAAGTCATTCCAACTTCCTAGAGAGTCAAAGCATCTCAGGTCCTTGTCATAGCATCCAGGAGTTTTGACCAAAAGAGTACATAGAGGCATTGCAAAGCATTTATGACATCAGACTAGGTATTGCTATAAAATATATAACTAATAGAAGGATCTAATCTGATCTAATAATACTTGTTTGGTAACAGATGTTATTAATTTATATTTATTATATAAATTTGGTCAAACTTAAAATGTTTTCGGCTCTCAAAAAAGTTAAATGACTTATATTTTGGGGAGGGAGTATAAACTAAATTTACAAGTATATTACTCGCTTTATGGAACGGTTCCAGAAAGAACCTAATCTTAGGTCACTGTAAAGTACCTTTACAAAGGGAAAGCTGTATCCTCCTTCCCACACAATGCTTGAAAGCAAAGTTCATACACACATCAATCTCGTTTCACAGGATATCAACAGCATAGTAATCCTGGATCCAAAAAAGATAAAAATAGAGACGACACACAAATCAATTGCTAATTCAGGGGTCACAACAATATATGAGAGGCAAGAGTAAGTCATGGATGTGTATAGAGAACACTGGAAAAGATGACTGTTGAGTAATGCCATTTGAGTTCCATTGCACAAAGAAAATAAATTTGCAGTCTATCAAAAAAAATGTGTCCCCTTCTGCTGTTCAAGACTAAAAGCTTTCACTCCAAAAATATGTTACAGTCTTACAGATGGTCCTAGAAAATGTAGCATACCTCACCAAAGGACGAAAATCTCTCCCTTTATTGTGTCTTGCAATTTTTCTTCAGCTTCTTCTTCTGTAACTTCTGTATTCGATCAGCAACAATCACTTAATGATGAACAAAAAGCCCTGGTTGATCTTAATAACATCTTACAAAAGAATTAATAAAGTTTTTATGTTTGGACCAGCAAGCATTATATGTTAAAAAGAGTTTAGACATAATGAAAACACAACAAAATGATCATATTTGGATTATATGTTTACAGCACTGAAATGAGACCAGCAAAACCCCATTAAAATTGTCCTCCAGGAAATCAGAAGAGCACATGTAGCAAATTTTCTAATTAATAAAATTAGGATGATTCGACAATATTTGGACAGAAACATGTTTTAATCAGAAGATGAGAGTGCTACAACAAAATGAAAGCATGTTATGTTCAAAATTTCTAAGTTAATATATACTCTTCGATGTGGTATGCACTTCTCATGTTTTGTGATCCCACAGCTGCTTGAACCCTCACAATTCACATCAAACCACAAATTATCCAAGATTCAACAAGGTTGCCTTAAAATAATGTCTGAGCAGATACATAGCAAAAGACACATAATTATAACATGAGCTGAGACGCGATGAATTAACCATATTTGTCTATGGAGAACTGCAGGTGATGCTGATTAACCAAAGAATAAAGGCATGTAACTCTAAGGGAAACTAATGAGAGCAAAAATTATTTGAAATACCTAGACATAATAAGACAAAGTACAGTATGCATAACAAATGCATCTGTATGCAGAGTATAGCAATAGATAATAGCTCAAATAGAATACATATATACCGAAACACTTTGTGGTAAAAGATGACCTGCAACAGCCCCAACAGTCTTTGCAATATTTGGCAGACTAAGTTCTGTACACGGACACCATCACCACCAACAGAAGGACCCCAGGCAAATGGACCTGCACTCAGATCAACAAAAGCAAACCTGAAAAATAAAAGATCAGGTTAGAAGAATGACCTCTAACCAAAATTTAGGTAAGGGATTAACAAAAAGTCATATCAGACCTCTCTCTCTGCCTATCCAAATATCTGTAAGACATTGGGCATGGAGACCCCTTCAAATCAATGAACTTAAGTCCAGTTTGTACAATGTCATGCACCTCATCCTTGTACCATGTAATATCTATAAGAATATTCAATGTTAGACAAATATAGGTAAACAAGTTTAATTTAGTGTACCAACATAAAAGCTTACACCTGAACAGCCTTTTTCATAAACAATGTCGTTTTACTCTTCCCCTTCCTTCAGCAGCTCAAAATTGCTTAATGCCTCCTTGCATTTCTTTGACCAACCCCTGCACGCGCATGTGTAAAGCACTCCGTTAGGTATTTTGATACATTACAAATCACTGTCAAGGCCTGGCGCAGTAGTGAGAAGCCTTCCCACTGAGCCAAAGGTCATGGGTTCGACAGCATTCTCTGCTGGAAATGCAGGGTAAGGCTCAAGGCCGCTATTCCTTCCCCAGACCCCACTCATGGGAGCCGCCAGCACTGGTTTTTGCTTACAAAAAAAGACTGTCAGGAAGATCTTCATGCAAACTACTTCAGATGAAAAGAGACAAGTTGTTAGAGGAGTCAAGGGCCTATTGGGCCTTAGCCCATTAGGGTTAATTAGTACCTCGCTGTGGGTCGTCAAACCTCTCTATATAATGAGAGGGAGATGTATCAATCTAAAATTACCAGCAGATTGCCAGAAATCCTTTCTCTTGCCGGCCGTGGGCGAGCCCCTCACGTCGGGCGTTCCACCTCTTACAAATTTAACCCTAGCCGCCAGCTTCCTGTGAACAGTACTCATGGTACTGTAGCACCGCGGGTACTACGAATGACCATCGCTGCTGCCCCCCTCTCTCTCACAATCTTCAGCCCCAACAGCTGCTCTCATAACACAAGTGCTTTTTTCAATCAAATGCACCGTCATATGATCAAAATGCAAACTTACTAAGTGCTTAAAAATTCATGATCATGAAAAGTGTATCAGCTAAGTTAAATCATTAAATTGAATGGACCATCAAAGAAATAAATGTTCTCCAGGTACAAATAACGCAAAAGATGATAATAAAAAAAAAAACATACCATATCCATACTGTCAGTTTGGGTCCATGAAAATGATGATAGAGGATGACTTTCATATAACGGCCTTCTATTGACTCCCTCTCAATATCTGCAAATACAGATGTGCACATAAATATAACTAGGTCAAAATGATAAAGCAACTAGTGCGTGATCAGACTGTTGTTTTCATGGAAGGTCTCATCTGCAAACAGATGTTGTCTTTATGAGTGTTGAATTGTCACTTCACAAAAATGTATTTCACACAAATTGCATTGCATGTCAATCATATGGCTTCAGGAGATTATTTTATCAACTAGCAGGTAAATCAAAGAAAAAAAAGGGTTTTTTTAACTAACAGATGACAAAAAGAAAAGAAAAAAGAGTAGAGGTAGACAGTAACTCAAACAGTGGTGAATATGGATGGCCAGCTGAGGGAGCAGAACTGGTATACAAAAAAACAAGGATAATGGTAGATGGTAGATCTGCATATCAAAAAATAGTAAACGATAAAACAGAAAGTACACAGGTGCTGTATTATTTTTCCCCTTTTCCAGTGATACAGATGTAGTACTTTGCTAATGTAGACCGCATATAGGTAAAAAGTGTAAATCGGCAGATACAGATATAAATATTTAATATTGAATGAGTACATAAAAAAAATTGAATGGATATGATGTGACAGCCTCACAATAAAGTACATGTCTTTTAAAAATAAATAAAAATATAAAGAAAACTGATAAAGGCAAATCGCCCATATAAGATTACTTAGGTGCGGATAAATACCAGGAATCCTAAAAATCTTGACACTAGATTACATTCATTAGATAGGAATAAGGAATAAGCTTAATACAATCTTTAGTCATCAAACCTATTTTTTTATTTCACAGCTGCATCCACCAACTATATAGTGATGAAATATCTTTAATCCACAACAGATATTTTTTCCTTTTATCGATCCACATATGAATATAATATTTGCATCCATATATATTTCCACCATTTATGTCAATACTGAAATTCATAAATAAGAATATAAAGAATAAATACAACATTTACCAAGGAAGAGTTTGTTGTCACTTTTAGATTGGAGTATCCGAAGCTTGCAGGGTCTTGTTCTGAAACATAATAACTAGCCCATCATGATCCAAAACAGTAGTCTTAAGTAAGACTAAATAAAACCAAGATTAACTGGAGAGCCACAGCAAAGTAAATTTTTGTCTGTGGTAGCTCTGTATAGAAGGAAGTGGTGTTCATTCGAAGTTAACAATGAAAAAAGGTATTGGTATTATATGAGAAGCAGCAGCAATTATGCATATGCAAATAAATGCCTGGGGTCCCAGAGAAATTTTGCAAAATAAGCAACTTTCATGACATTCCTCGATGCTGTATCTCTTGCAAGATGTGTCCTTCTCTTCCTAGGAATAACAGTGGCCAGGAAAAAACAAATATCAGCGGCTCAGCAACCTGCTTTCCTCTTTTAACTTCCAGCAAGATAGCTGCAAACCTAACCTTAGAAATTCCTTTTCCATTTCCCATCTCTTCTCTCCCTTCCCTCCTTTTCCCAAGGATAGCAGTAGCGCTAGCCCACAAAAACTAGAATACTAAATACCCTACTCCTGAACTAGCAATAGGAGCTATGTTGGCAGAGACAGTAAGAAGATGCCAAGACCCAGGTTAGCCTTACACCACTGTAGGTATATTATATTCCTTTTCCTTACGAAATTATCATAGACCTTGTGTAGAAATCGTTTTCATCTGGCTTCCGTATCTGTTTGAAGCTACAGCTTACTGATTTAACACCTCCAAAAACAAATCAAACAGAATCCTGTGAAGATCCCAATGGGAGTTTTGTTTCTTTTGCTGTAACCAGTTTAAGTTCTCTGGTGATATAATAGTTGTTCCCTCAATCTAAAAAATTCCAAATATTGGTGAACTGATTACAATTTGATAGCTTCTAAGGAAAATGGACATTATGAGGTAATTTTAAGGTAGTTTAATCAAAACACTCTTCTACAAGTCAAATGCGAATTGCTGCATTTCTTAACTTATTTTTCTCCTAACCCTTCTAGGGGATTCTATGTCAGAAAGTGTGAATATTTATTTCATTCCATTAAAAATAACAGCCCAATTCTGTTTTAAGAGAGAGATGCTTGAATGAAAAAGAATTCCTTTTGAAGTTCAATTGTATTGTTAAATTCTGCATACTGAAGCTAGAGCTTGAATAGAATAATTTTATATCTTATAACAAGATATAAGTATAAAGAAATACCATACACAACACTAGATTTAGAAGCCAAGATTTATAGTCATAATGATATTCATCAAACCATAACAGGAAGTGATGGATTCCAACTTACCTCCCTGAGCAAGTTGATCTCAGACTCGGGAGAAGCCTTTCCTGAGACAATACGTGGCACACAAAAATAAGCAAATAAACATAGAAACAGGAAGATGGTGCATAAAAATAAACAAATAAACATAAAATCTGAGATAATAAATCATATAGAAACAGTTGTCATAGTTGGCATGATATGGTAGCATACAAAAATCAAAAGATGACCATTTAATGTCTTCATACAGTTCTGAATATCTAAGTCACATTTTTACACGAGTTTAAAAAAAATTTTTTTGGGCAAGGCATTTAGGTAAACTAGAGACGGTGTAGATTGAATTCCACATATGTTTCAAACATTTAGGGCCTGTTTGGCATGGCTGGAGCCTAACTCCAGCACTTCCAGCCTTTCTAGTCAAACACCACAGCTCCAAAACCAAAAACTCTAGAGCTGTAGTGCAATGGAGGTTGAGTTTTTGGAGCACCTCTTTGCTGCTCCAAACCAACCAATATGAACCTACTCATGGAGTTGATAGGTAATTACCTACCAATGTCACTGCTACACAAAAATAACGATTCACTTGTTTCTTTTTCCCACTTGTGATCCTCCCCCATGCGACTCCTCCCCTCGGCCGAAGCAGTAGAGCCGACGAAGCACTTCCCCGACGGCGTGGCACGGCTGGCCGACCGGGTGGCGCCCGTGGACCCTGCGGACCTCCCTTAGCCGCCCCCGCGCTCTCCACCTCGCCGCCCCTCGCACGCACTGACGGACGGCCACGATATGCTTCCCCACGACAGCGTCGCCTGCTCGCGAGTAGCGAAGCCTGCCATGGCGCTGAGTGTGAAGCGGAGGACCCATCCCCTGCATCAAAGCACGCAGCAAGACGGGCAAGGAGCGGCGGTGCATGGCATATGCTGGGTTGAATGGCTTTTCGTGGCGACAACCGTGACGGGCGAGGCTCGTGGTGGTACTCCCTCGACCGGGTCAAGGGAGGCTGCTACTGACAGGGTGAGGGTACTTGAAAGGTCTTGTGCTTCCCTTTCTGTGATATTGAAGAAGGGTGAAAAATATAGGGGCTGTTTGGGGTGGCTCCGCAGCCAAACTCGAGGGTGGAGTCTCAGTGAAGCTAGCCAAACACCCCAACTCCAAAAACTCCGTGAGCAGCCTAAAACTCCGGAGCTAACTCCCGAGCCGTGAGTGCAAATAGGTCTAGAGTTTGGAGCACATCCTTAGCTGCTCCGTAACCGGTCAATATGAAAGTAGATGATGGAGTTGGTGGGTATTACCCACCAATGCTATCGATAAGTGGAAAATAACGATTCGCTCTTCTTCTGCTTTCCTTCCCTTTGCCCGACTCCCGCTTTACTTTACTCGCGTGGCTCAACGCTGCCTCGCTCTCGCCTCCCCGATGCCGCCGAAGCTCCCCTTCCCCGCTCGCTCCGCGTAACTCGCCAATATGAAAGTAGATCATGGAGTTGGTGGGTATTACCCACCAATGCCATCGATAAGTGGAAAATAACGATTCGCTTCTCTCGCTTTCCCTTCCCTTTGCTCGACGCCGCCGCTTTACCTCCGCTCTAACGCTGCCCGCTCGCTCCCCGACGCCGCCGGAAGCTCCCCTTCCCCGCCTTCCTACCTACCTCGACGCCGCCGCCGAAGGATGACGAGAAGCTCCCCGACATACAACCCACATGCTCAGCTCACCAACGCCCACCATGAGTCCCCTTCCTACTGAGGTCCACGAGTGCCGCCGCCCGGGCATGGGGCGGCCGGCTGAAAGCGAGGACACCGCCGCCGCTCGCGAATAACGCCTCACGGATCTCTCCTGTGCTCGCCTGCTCTCGACAAAATGGGCTGGCGCCAAACACCTTTTTCTCGCTCCGTGGATCCCGAAAGCAAGCTTGTACATGACGATAGGGGAGGCTCAATGCAGTGAAGACGTGCGCTCGCTTTCGCCGCCGTAGGCGGCGCGGGCGCGGGCAGCATGCGGACGGGCGCGCCGGCTGGCGTGGCCGCTGGCCTGCCATGATGCTGGGCTGGCTTCATGAGGGATGTAAAGAAGAGTAGACCATCACGTCGGGAAGGATAGGATTGACACTCAATCATGGGACCTGACCACGTAAGAGGATGGAGAGCTAGTAGCCAAACACCCCAATTTGGCGCTTTTGGAGTTTTGAGGAGTCAACTCCACTGAGTTTTGATGGGAGCTGCTCCACCGAGTTGGAGCCACCCTAAAAAATGCCCATAATTTTATTTCCAAATGCAAGATGCAAGTTTACCAAAGACAACATTTATCAGATCTTGCTTTTGCTTGGATTCGCTGAAACCCAGGTCCCCCTCATGTAAAAGTGTTGTGTGCCATTTCCGAGCTGCTAGCCAAACACCTCAATTTGCTAGCTCCAACTCTACTTAGAGTTGGCTCACTGAGTTTGGAGCAGCTCCACCAGCTCCAAATCCACCAAAAACAGCTCCACTCCACAAAAAGTTAATCCAAACGCTAACTCCACCAAAATCCATATTCACCAAAGTGGATTTGGGGCCACATTCACCGCTTTTAGTGGAGCTGCTCCACCAAACTCGAATTGGTGGAGTTGGAGAAAAATTACCCACCACTTCCACCTGCTCATTCTAATTTTTTCTTTTCCTCTTCCTCGCCGTGGTTCCTTCTTTTCCCTTTCTCTATTTCTCCACTTTTTTTGTTTTTTTCCCATTGATACATCCTCGCCGCCACATAATCCGTCCCCGTCACGCAACCAGGGGCCCATAAAGACATATTGCTCAGCCGCATGCCCGGCCCCTCGCTCGCAGTCGCACACGCGGAGCTGATCCCGACGCGGGCGACGCATGCACGAGAGTAGCACCGCCATGCGGAGCCGGGCCGCCGCTGCAACCTGCCACGGACGAGCCTCCCCTCGCCCCCACAAGCACATGCTACGGCTGTCCATGCGTAACGCTAGGACCCGACTACGTGGATTCTAGTCTCGCCGCCGAGACCTTGGCCTCGCCTTCGGCCTAAGTGAGGCAATCATGTGGGAACTCCAACCGCAAACATGCGCCGCCCGCTGCTCCAGACTTGTGAGCTGTTCCATGGTAGATCTTAGATCCACTCGCGGAACTGCTTCATGGTGAATCCCAGGTCCAGATTTTTTGAGTGGTGGAGTTGTCCCAAACAGGCCCCAAGTAAAACTAAAGGCAGTGTAGATTGGCTTCCTGTTCCAAATATATTTGGAGCAGGTTGCAGCAATCACAAGGAAGATACAACTTATTCATAAGATCTAAAGTAACAAAAAACGAAAATCTTTCTTGTTTTTGTGATGGTGCTATGATAGATATAAACAACTGCTTTTTTGTGCAGCGCCATGTTGCATTAGTTACACATGGTTCATTGTAATGGAAGTGTTCAAACTCACCGGATAATCATAACTAATCCTCTTGCCAATAGGCTTGGGATTAAGAACTAAGATATTGTGCCTTTTGTATCTGAAGGTGATCAACAAGGTTTGAAAATATATGTTCCATTTGAGCACTATCCACTTGCAAAAGTAACTCTTCATTTCGCCAAGTACAAAAGAAAAAATGGATATACTTTTATCATTGTAGTGGAAGTTGTGGCAAATGCAAAAGCTGCCATCATAGAAGTATATAGACAAATGTCACTAGAATGGAAAAACGAGTTCTCTGTAGCTGCATCGTAAGTAGTTAACATGATGATTACAGTGCAGACATGGCAGATGTCACTAAATATGTGACACTAGCCCAGCCTCTTGTATCAACTTTGAACACTACTTTTATATGAAACTGATAGTAAAAATTGTATAATAATTATAATACAGGTACTTTTATCACAAACAATGTTTTCAAGGCGGTAAGGCAAGGCGTGGCGATTGACCACCGCCTTAAGCTTAAGCAAGGCGTAAGGTGAGGCTTACACCTTAACAACTTAAGAAAAAAAAAAAATTAAAACAGCAGCTCAGAGCATTAGATGGTGAAGAGAAAAAAAAGGAAAAAAGAAAAAGAAATGAGGAGTAAAAGTGGTCTGGCCTAGCCCATCAGGCAGCCCATGTGCCCTCACCCTGGGGCATGTATGCAAGGGCAGCCCAGCAGCCTGGCAGCGCCCCCAAGCTGCAACGCCCGTGTTTGTGTCCCTTGGCCCAGCCTTAGAGTTCGCTGCACGGAACTTAAAGCAGCTTTCGCCTCTCGGCTGCCGGGTATGTACTACTTGATACTAGCCACCCATACCGCATCTTTACGTTGCACGGATACTTCGGATACGCCAGACGGTATCGGGCCGATACGGATACGTGGATACGCCATTTATCCAAAAAAAACACTATACGCTGATACGCTTTTATATTTTTTAATAAAATAAATAATAGTGTATATCCTATGTATAAGGGGAAATATTTATGAAAAAAATAGAAATTTTAGCAGCTAAAATGTAAGAGAATAGAAGTTTGAGGGACTGCATCGTGAGAAAATAGAAGTTACTGGGATACTAGAATGTGATAAAAACAGTAAGTATAGAAGCTAGAATGCATAACCTCATTTATATTCATTCATGTTAGTGTATATGTGTAAAGGCCCAATAGAGGCCCATGTACAAAGAACTATATTGCCTCACTCTTCTAGGGTTTGGAGGAATACAAGAAAGCATATTCCCTCTAACACTGTATCGCCTAGGATCCTCCTCTCCCGATCTCATACCGCCGCCGCTACCCTCATGGTTGCCGCCACGGCTGCGCCGCTCCGGCGAGCAGCCGCCTCTTCCTCTCTCCTCTCCTCCTTCCTTCTCCTACGCAGAGCAGCGATAGGGCAGCGCTTCCACACGCTGGCGCGCCGCCAGCGCTGGGCGGATCTACCACGGGCGGCGTGGCGCGGGATGGGAGCCGCCCGCCGGGGCTCCAGCCCCGCCTCGCCTCGCCTCCTCCTCCGGCCGAGCCGCTGGGCTGAGTGGGAAGCCTCGCCGGGCGCTGGCCGCTGCCGCCGCTGGCCATGCTGGCACGCTGGCTGGCGCTGGCTTTCCGCGCAGTAGGCAGCGCCGAGGGTGCCGGGCTCTGCCGGTAGCCGCCAGACTCCCGCCACCGAGTGCCGCCATCCTTGTCTCTCCCGCTGCGCCGCCTCCAGCTCGCTACTTCCCGCCACTTCTCGCCGCTGCTGCCCTCGGGTCCCCGGTGGGGCCTCGTGATGCTCTTGCGGGATGTGCCTCTCACTGGGCGGCGCGTTCGCTGCGCCGTGCCGTTGCCGAGTGGTGCCCCGCAAGACCGAACGCGAGCTTGCTCCACGCCTTCCGCCACTAAGGTCCAGCTTCCGCAGCCGGGAGAGCGCTTCGGCGCCGCTTTCGCTTGGGAGCGCTGAAGCGCATCGCCGCTGACGCCTCGGGCTGCCGTGGCCGAGGCGAGCGGTTCTCGCGGCCCCTCCGGCCTCCGCCTCGTCTTTCGCGGAAAGCACTGCGCCACCTCCTCCAGTCCGCACCTCCACCTCCGGTCTCTCTCCACCGCTGCGTGTCGACTCGACCGATCCCATGGTCGCCTACCTCCACCTCCGTGCCGCCGGAGTCACGCACGCCAAGAACCTCGTCACCGCTGCGTGCTCGATTCCACGCCTCACCTCCTACGCCGCATGGACTGTGATGCTTTCCTCGCCCGCCGCTACGCTGCCGACGCACCACGCCCGCTCGACACACTCGCGCGCGAGATGCGGCGCGGCAGCCGCCGACATGGGCCGTCCCCTGCCCCCGATCGTTGGGGACCATCTCCCTCGATCTACATGACATCGCCCCGCTCATCGGTGCTACATCAAGGCCAATACCGCTCGCCATCGAGGGGTAGTTCTTCAAAGAACGCCGAGGCCTCGCTCTCCGACCGACGCCGACTTCCGCGCTTTAGCCCTGTGGGGAGCTCTCTATTGGCGACCATCGCCGAGCAGATGAAGAGCAAGGCCGACGCCTTCGCGGACCTTGGGTACCCGGTGGACGATCGTGTTCCCGGTACTCAACGCCCAAGGGGCCGCGAATGGCTCGCTTCGCGCATCTTGAGGTCGTGGATCACTCGCCGGACCTGCCTCCCACCTTCCCGAGGTCCCGGGACGACCTCATGCTTGAGGAGATCACCATGGTGCCGCGCCACCGCCTCAGCTACGGCTCTTCGTCCGCTACTCGCGTGCTGCCGCTGCTCCCCCGCCTCCTCCCGGCCGCGGGGGTAGGGGTGGCCTGGTGGTCGCCGCCGGCTGGAGGCCGCGGGCGTGGTGGTGGTGCGGGATCTGGGTATCGGGTGGAGGCTGAGCCGGTCCCGGTTGTGGCGACCCACTCCACCTTCTTGCTCCACTCTCGCTTCCTGCTGGGCGGCGCCATCTCCGCTGGGCCGGGCGCTGGTGGGCAACTGTGGCTCTTTACCTTGGCCGCGCGCACTCTCGCATTCGCCGACTTCTCCACTCCCCGAGCCGCGCACTTTTGGAGCCGGGTGCACGCCGTGGCGGCCGGCATGGCGCCTAAGCTGCCACGGCAATGACTCCAGATGTGCCGACGCTTCCTCCGTGATGCACAGCAGGTCGGGCTCTCGACGATGCAGCCGGTGATGGGCGGTGCGGCTGCTCGGCCGCGGCTTGCCGGCGTGGGGCGCTGCGCCCTCCTTTCGTGGCATGTGAGCGCTGCGCTATGGCCGCTGGCTTGCTAGGGCAGGGGCGGCGCGCGTCTACTACCCTCATGGTCCTCGGCTTCATTAGCTTCTCCGCTGCCGCCGAGGTTTGGTCCCCTCGCCTCTAATCGACGCTCTGCGGGTCCACGACTTTAGGAACCTAGGCGAAAAGCCGCAAGTCCCTCGCTCCTGCGACGACGCACGTACGCCTATTGGCGCCATTCACCCCTCTGGGGGCGCCGATATCTCCCAACTCGCGACCGCAATCCTCGCCGATCTCCTCCCTCGCTGAAAGCCTTGCTCTAGTTATCTAGAGTCTGCGGGCACTGACGCCGCTGACGCCGTGACTCCTCTTTGAGGGCACCACTGCGGAAGAGTAGAGTCCAACTCGTGCCATGGTCTTGTGTTCTCCCCGTGTGCTCTCCCCTTGTTGTTGCTGCCCGCCTTGAGTAGGTCTCGCCATGGTTGTTGGGCGTTGCGATGCGCCGACGCAGTGTCTCGTTGGCGCCTCGCTCCGCTCGCGGGCTCTCCTTGGTGGTGCCGTAATATTATATGTCGTGGTGTTTCCACCGCCGCAGCCTATTCCTCCACGGATTCCTCCCCGCGGGCGGCCGAATGGTGGTATCGGGGCCCTGATATGCCGGAGGATGGCACCATCATTTCGATGGGGAGGTCGTCAGGTCCGCTGATCCTCGCTATGCGTGTTCCGCTTCACTCTTAGTCCCCTACTCCACGCCTGTGGAGAGGCGTAGCTACGCAGGAGTGGTGGAGGGACAATGGCCTTTGGTGAAAGCGGCGAGTATGTCGCTGGCGAGGGCACAGATCGGCGTTTCGCTGGCGCCTTTGCGGCCTTGTCTAGAGTCCTCTCGATCGTGCCTAAGTTTTCTTTCTTTTGTTGTATACGTGGTTAGCCACATCCTCTAGTGCAGAGAGCTTGTTGTTGTTTCTTTTAGTGGGTATGCCACAATCTCGCCTCGTAAGGCGTAGGTCGTTGTTCTTGTTCTTTTCTCTTCAAAACTTTTGTAAATCTTACGAAAGCCGCTTTTGGGCTGTTTTGAATACAAATTCAGTGGGGAACGCCTCCTAAGTGAAAATTCAAAAAAGTTCAGGAATATATATACTCATATGCTTATATGGGCCAAATTCATGGGCTATATGGGGCCAAGTTCATGGACAATAAAACCAAAGTTCAGAATATATATACTTATATGCTTATATGGGCCAAATTCATTGGTTATATGTTTACTTGGGCTAAAATTGAGAGACGGACTATATATTTGTGCTGGTATTTTCTATACCCACTGGGTATGGGTACTAGACTTCACAACCGTATTCCACCATAGCCGATGGGTCCCAAGATTTTGGCCTAATAACGCACTCCACGCACAAAATGCCTTCCATACCCGCCGATGCCCCCACCTAGGTTCCCCATCCACCACCGCTCCATAATTTTCACCGCCGTGGGCAACGCTGATCGCCAAGCAGCTCGCCATCGCAGCCCCATCGCCGCGGCCACCCATCTCTACTCCGCCGTTGAGCCGCCTCCGATCGCCCTCCCCGGAGCTCAAGCTCAACCCCGACTGTAGCCTCCGCAACGCCGTCAAGACTCATCAGCCGCACCGGAAAGCACTCGCTTCCAGCGCCGCACCTCGGGACACACTTAGTGGCCGCCTTCCTCGCCCCCTCGTTTTTCATGTATGGCGTAGATGTCGGCACCATCACGCCTCCACGCAACGCCTTGCACAACCGCTAGCGTTGTGCACGCCGTGACGGCCAAATTCATGTCGTTGTCGCCGCTGGCATGCGCCAAGATCACCGCCATCACGCCCACCCCAAGTGCTCGATAGAATGCCATTTTGATAATGACCGCTTCCCGAGCGCTTTTGACTCTTCGAGTTCGAGTTCGAGGGGGAGAGAGAGAGAGAGAGAGAGTCAGCTTTTGAATTTTGAATAACATTCTTGATACAAAAACAAGTACCATTAGATTAGTTATAGAATATATGTTCATAATAAATTTATTTGACTTAGTATAGTTTTTTGTTGTCTTGGGCTTTTGGGTGTTTTTTGCCTCTTTTGTTTGTACATTTTTTGTTTCTCTTTAATATAATCTCTACAAAGGAGGCCCTCCCCTCGTCAGATTTTCAGTTCAAAAAAAATAATTATTTGGATACATAAATGCAAATACTATGTACAAACTTGGTCAAATTTGAGCTGATTTGACCTGCACGTATATCATAATTGCATTCTTTTGTGGTCGAGGGAGTAAATTGAGAGGTTTGATCGCATGCTTTCTTCATGCATGCACACATAACACATGAGAAGGTTATATGAAGACAGAAAAATAAAAAAGACACAAATATATATTTATAATAAATTGTATATGATTACATGAGACTTGGGTATCTTGTTGGATTTCAACTCTAGCCTACCCCAACTTGCTTGGGAATGAAAGGCTATGTTGTTGTTGCATATGACTAAATGAGTTCATGAGCACACACCAAGGCACCCAAAGAAAATAAATGTGCAGCAAAATGTGAATACCTAAAAACATGTAGCAATGTGTCTTTTTATATAATCACTAGCTAAATGCCCATGCGCTGCAACAGAAAACATAATAATACTATGATAACATTCATTCGTCCCCCCAAATCTGGTCACCCTCCTACTCATGTGGGCCCCTCCTCTGAAAGGAAGGATTTAAGTAGTATATACTAATGGCAATGTAGGCCTAATGTGAGATATTTACCAACAATAATAAGGTCCGACGTTAGAGAAGTAATAATACCACATTGACATTCAATTTGCACATTTTTTCGGAGAAGTCACAACATCCACAGTGACGATCGGTTTTCAAAATAGCAACAGCATGTAGTATTTTTTTTTTACCTGAAATTTTTTTCTTTAGATCATATTGCTTGTAGTATTCGCTTTTATAGAACCAATGGAATACTTCAACAATCGAATCTATGGAGATTAGTTTAGTTTTTTTCCTTCCGCTTTTTAATAGAAGATTTTTTTTTTCTTCCCATATTTTCAAAGCCGCCGGTCCAATCCTATTCCTTACGCTTTGCATGGGTCTGTCCAATCTAATATATCGTGGTACCAGAGATTGATTAGAATTTCTTATATTTTTTCTAGATAGAGTCTGATCGTATGTCTTTTTGTACTATGTCTTTTTGTAATCGAATCTTTTTTTAAAAGTTTTTCCTTCCATTTTTAGAGTCCGATCATATTTTTAGATTTTATAGATAGATGAGTGCCGGTGGGTTGCGGCATGGTGAGCAAGAAAAAATCAAAAAAAATACATGTTCTGGTTTTAAAAGCAATAATAATTCAAAAAAGAAGCAAAAACATTTGCAAAGTGAACCGTAAGTTTGCATTTAATTAACTAAGCCATGGTCACGCCCGGTTCTGCCCGGGCGGTAGGCCGCGCCAAAATTCTCGCGCCAAGGAAGGACTCACACGATCGCCGGCATGGGCTGGCTACCTCAGGTTGTCTTGCATCGGGCTGCGGCGCTGGTCCCCAGTCTAGTCCGGCATACGGGTCGCAGATACATGGAGGAAGAAGAAAAGTTTTTTCTTTTTCTATTCTCCGATGCGGGCCCCGATGTCATAGGCATTGTGGAAAATCTAGAGTCGCATCAAACACTTTTCGATCCGAGATCCACCTGCGGAGCCGCGAGGATCCGCAACCCGGAGCCGTTTAGGCTCTTGGGCCCCGCCAAACACGCCTTAGAATTAAAATTCTATTTTTAGTCAGCGCCCTTAGCGGCATGCGGCGCTTCTTCCAAGAATTAAATTCTATTTTTAGGTCGCGCGCCGCAGCTGGCATGCGGCGCTGGCGAGAACGCGGCTTGAGTGGGAGCGTGCGAGCGCCAAGTGAAACATGAGAGCGAGCGAGCGAAAACCTAAGACCATAGGAAGACCATACTAAGATTCCTTTTAATGTATATGGATACATTATCATAGTTGAATTAAACCCCGTTTTTTGGTTGAAAGTTTACCAAAGCAAGGATGAACAGAATGCAAACAATGGATATTCAAGAACACATACCCGAATCCTTTGAGATCATCTTTACGGGATAGAACTTTTATAGCATGCTCAAAAAACAGATAAGACATCTTCTCCCATGTGTATTGCATGCACGGAGAAACCTGATCAAAAAGAAAATGAGCTGGAATTTCAGGAATCCATTCTCATGGAAGCATGTCAGGGTTTAACTACAGAAATTATATTGAATATACAGACCATAAGTTCCACTTGGATCATAAATGTACATATTCCTTACTTGTGGTTCACGTGGCTGACTAAAGGAAGATCATACGCTGAAGTTTCTTAACAAAGAGTCTTGTAGAACGGGTAAGAACTTCACCAACTGAGGGATTCTTGTGTACTCAAATATGTGATCTATTTTTGTAAACCAGCGCTCCAGCTCTTCAGGCCCCAACTTAAACTCTAACAAAACCAAGGAACTATTAATGCTTAGTATAAACAAACTGCCTACAAAACTTTGTGTGTGATTTCATATAGATGATTTAATGCGGCCCTCCATTTCCATCAAATCCAATAAAGATGAAGTTCACAGGGATCGAAAAGATATATTGAATCAACCTCTGCCAGGCTCAAATAGTTTTGCGATATTGCCTTGGTATTAAGAAAAAGAAAAAATTTAGTAGTGAAAAGATCTCTGCTTCTTAAATAAGCACACACAACAATAGCAGCTAGACTATCCATATTTCATGTGTGATTCCTGATTGTCTGAGATGGGCATGCATAATATAATTATTAGTCAAGGCTGCAAATACACACAACTTCTCAAAGCATCAAACTAAAAAAAGGAAGGTACCAAGTGCTCAAAACTCCCACAGGTGGATCTGGGGAACGGAACTCCTAGGCAACTTTACCCTTGTTTATTTGAGGCTTATTCAAACCCAGGGACCTCAAGGAGGCTGATAAAAACCTGTTACCCCATAGCAACAGCATATTATGAATAATTTAGATGTAATCGGGTATGCGGATATATTACACTAATGTAGCTGCTTTTATTGGTTGGTCATAAATCCTGCTAACTAATATTTGTGGTCTTTGTCTAAACAGAAAGCCAAACCCACATGCAGTCATATGGTCTTGATTTTTATCTCCAGGTGGCCACATCAACAAAGTACATGCATATCTGCACAGAAAGGTTGCCCCTGCTTTAGTTCACCTGTTTGTGACCCTTCTAGGGGCACCAAAACATAATTATCTTCATCCACACATTCATATGCACATATCCATAAGGAAAAAGGAGCTGATGATATGAATAACAACTCACAAGGGTACAGATGGCCCAGAAATTGTTCTGTGCTCGCTTCTGCTAGCTGCGGCTACAGTGCAGCTAGTCACTGCTACAGTATTTTGCTGTAGCAGCCACAGCCAGTGGTAAATATTAGGCTAGTTAGTAAGTGGCATTATGTATTGATACAGTACACTACTCATTATATCATTCTCTTGCATAAATAATGGCAAGAGGCCCATCGACAACGGTATATCACACAATTGTTACTTGGTACTTGTTATTCATATATCATTGTAGATGCTTTGGCAGAGCAGAAAGTAGTGTGAGTACCAAGAATCCGAGATTGTATTCAGAATTTCAGTTTAGCCTGTTTGAAATGTGCCATGCGTTATATAATCCCAGAAGTGCCGACAGACACAAAGAACCTACCAGCTCTTGTGAAGTTGAGCAGGCCCTTTTTGCTAGAGTCCCGTGATGCAGAACCTTCCAAGTCATCGAACTCTACAAAATGGAATCAGCACAAGCCGTCAATGTGATACCAAACACAGGCACAGCATGCAACAAGCAAACAGGAATCTAAAAAAAATCAAAGGATCCGACCTGTACGGATGACGGACTCAGTCCAGAACCTGCTCTTTGTCCTTGAGGTTGAAGAGCGAGAACACCGAGGATGCCCCCGAGCCGCCGATCTGCGCGTCCGTCCTCGGCGTGGACTCGGCTGCCTCCGGGGACGGGGCCTGCTGCATCGAGAGGATAAGAGGAAGGGAAAATTCAACACCGTCTGGAACCTCCGACATGATCAGATCCAAACAGTGGATCGGGGGGTTTGGGCGGAGATCAGGTTACCTGCAGGAGCAGCAGGAGTAGGAGCGGAAGCGCGAGGATGAGGGAATGCCTCCGGAAGAGGGCATCTTGCCGGCTGTGGTGCCGAGGCGCCGCAGCAGTACGGAAACCGGGGAGTTAGTGGAGACTGAGGCCGTACGCCGGCGGCACCGGGGGTTTGGGGCTCCGGTTCGGCTTCCTCACGAGGCACGAGCCCCGGCTGTCACACTAAGAAGCTTCGGCTGCACTGCAGCTGAGGGCGTTCCCGGTTTCTTTTTCTGATCGTGAGCCTCCGAGCAGGATTGAACGGCCACGATGATGTGTTACCGGGCAGATACCATTGTATGAGTTCTCGTGCAACTCATAATCCCATATTTACTCTACGCATAAATTAGAGAACTACGCATTTGATCGTGGGTGCGTTTGGATGTCGACATTGGCTTGGCATTGAATTGGGTTCAATACCACCAAATGCACAGATATATTGAGCCACAATTCTAATGCTATTGTTTGGAGGCCGCCATTCACTTCCCCTCGAAAGAGCCTCAACAAAATGAGCCCCCTCCCGCACCATCTCGCCGCCGGGACACCGCCCCTCAAGACCAAATCCTCCGCCGCGCCGCCGCCCCTGGCCTCCCTGCCGGGCAGCCTCGAGCCCCTCCGCGCGGCCAAGGGGGGTCCTCCTCCGCCCGCGCCCCAAAGCCTCGCCCAAGCGCGAGCTCGCCAGGAGGAGGCAGACGACGCATGAGCTCGCGCCGGGCTGGGCCGCGGCTAGCTGGAGCCGCCTCGCGAGGGAGCGGGTCGGGCGAGCCCGTGCACGTGCCGGGCGCCCCCTCGACGGCGCGCTCCGACGACGCCCTCGACGGCGCGACTCCCCACCCCGCCGCGCGAGGAGGGAAGGGCGGCGCGTTCGCCGGGCCGCCGGGGAGGGAGGGAAGGGCGGCGCTGCTCACCTCGCCTCCCCGTCGACTGAGGGAAGGAGATGGGGCACCTTGCCTGGGCTGATGGACTGGGAGGGTGAGAGTCAGAGAGACGAGAGAGACGGGAGAGCCAATGCCACCCAATCTCGTAGGGGAGCGGTCTCAGATTGAGTTTGGGGAGCAAATGTTGGGATGAATACCGGCTGAATTGAGCTCGATTCCCACTCCAATTCCAATCGCTAGCCAAAACAAACCCAAGATTCGCAGGTCACGCATTCCAATTCCCAATTCCAGCTTTCATCGCCAACATCCAAACGGGCCCCTAAGGGCATGTTTGATCTTTGAATTTAATTCATTGTAGTGCAATGGAGTTGGAGTTGGAGGGGCAATGCAATGGAATGGAGTTGAGAGTGCAATGCAAACCTAACATGGTGATGGGCTTCCTCAACCACATAACATGCTTAATTTAATGGAATTCCATTCTTATCTCCCCACCCTATGAATTTGAGATAGGATTATTTATGAACTTTGGAAAGTTAGGGAATCTCAAATTCCAAACTAAATAGCTTAATTTATTAGTAGATTCCATTCCCCAAATTCAAGGGATCCAAAAGCCCTAAGATAATTTGAAAGATCAACCATTGTATATATAGTTTATTAAGTCATTACATGACACTACATGTAGTAACGGATCTAGCCTAATATTCCATTGATGTCACCTCTACAACACTCTACCACTACTACAGGATTGATTTTGCGTGATGTTTGATTTTATTTTCCGCGTGGCGGCATTTAAAACCGGTACCAAAAAATAGGTGGCCTGACCCCTCGCTGAAATCGCCACGTTAATCGACTAACCGCGGGCGTTAGCATCGACTAAATCGTGGCGGTTTTTGTAAAATAACCGCCATGGTTAATCTCTATTAACTGCGGGCGCATTGTTAAAAAACCGCCACGGAAAAATCGATTAACCGCGGGCGGTTTTTGTAATTAGCCCGCCATGGAAAAATCAAGCCACAAATATATATACCCTCACCTAGGATTCCATTTCACTTCACTTAATCGACTCCTCCCTCCCCTTCACACGAAGCGCGGGCGGGCGGCGCCCTCCCCGGCCTCTCCTCGAAGCGGCGCGGCGGCGGCTGGACTTCTCCCTCTCCAAACTGACCTCTCCCTCCCTTTTCCTCGAAGCGGCGGCGGATCGAGCACGCTGCCGGCTCTGATCGAGCACGGGCGGGCGGCGATCGAAGCTCGCGGGCGGCGAACGAGCACCGGGCGCGGCGGATCGAGCACGGGCGCGCGGATCGAAAGCACCCGTGGCGCGGATCGAGCACGGCGCGGATCGAAAGCACGCGGCTTTCGCGGACGAGCACGCGCGGGCGGCGATCGAAGCTCGCGGGCGGCTGAATCGAGCACCGGGCGGCGCGATCGAGCACGGGCGCTGGCGGATCGAAGCGCGCGGGCGGCGGATCGAAAGCACGGGCGGCGGCGATGGAGCTCGCGACGGCGACGATGGAGCTCACGACGGCGACGAGCACTTGGCGCAGCAGAATGACGCCGGCGGTCGGATCTCAGCGCTAGCAACATGTGGGGCGCCCGGCGGCGTGCATGGTGGCTATCCAGCGGCGACAAGCATGGTGGCGTAATCCCTCCAGCAGCATGGCTCGTGTCCGGGCCCATTTGGGCCTCGATCCGGTTTTTCTATCGGATTTTTCGTGGCGTTTTTGTTAAATAACCGCCACGTGCTAATAGATTTTTCTCGTGGGCGGTAGAATCGCCACTGCTAATCGACGATCAACCGTGGATTTAGTCGCGCGGCTGTTTTAATGCCCGCCACGAAAATCGAAAAACCGCCTACGTAGTTCAATTCAGTAGTGTACTACACTATAGATAATTGCACATATGAGTATCAATTTATAATGGAAATCACAAAACCATTGTTGTCACATGACAAAGATCAAATGCCCTCGATCCGGCCCCTCGACTACATGAAACTATCTATGAGACGATGCCAATATAATTAGCCTAAGCCCTCAAAACTAAATTGAGAGACTGAGACAACCAAAAAAATTTGAGAGACTGAGACAACCAAAAAAATCAATCTAATAGAGCTAGAGCTTCTACTTGGTCAACTTAATTCGACGCTCTCAAATTCAAGATTGTGACCCTCACCCCTAATGGTAACTCCAACCAACTCCTCAAAATTTTGCCCCTATTCCCACAAATGAGAGTCCATCATCTAAACCAAGCCTAGATCTAGATGGTAAATTTTCTATCCCCATCTAGAAGTCGCTATTTCAAGAAGATATACATAGATGGCACAATAACAAGAAAGAGGGACATACTAGTTCAGCGAACCCCATGGCAAAGGCAGGGAAGACGACAAGTGGCCCGCTCATCGGATGAGGCTTTGAATCAATCCCTTGATGTGGGAGGTAAGGAATGAGGCACCCTCATGCGTGGGGTGTACGAGATGGGCCTGAGAACATACTTTTGTGTTTTGGACCTACAAAATGAGACGTGAGCCGATAAGGCCTTGTTGAGTTTCCATGAGGGCTCTTGAGGGTGCCCTTACTCAATTGTTTTTACCATTCCTCCGCCACTCGCTCCTTCGCCCTAAGCAAATGCACTACCTTCTCATCGATGCCCACGCCGACCTACCCTTCCTCCACAACCACGCCTATCATGTTGTTGCACGTGCATGGGTGGGTGCCACACGCCGGCAATCGGGCCAAGATCGCTTCAGTGTGGCCACCATGTCGTGGCTACACATGATGAGGGCGGGGCAAATTACACGTAAGGTAGCCAAATAAATGATTTAATTTCGCATCGAAAGCGAGATAGCAAATCTAACCCTCCATGAAATATGGAGAAAGGAAAAGAAAGAGAGAAGGGAAGGAAAATGAGAGTTGTATTGAATGACTAATGGGTTCTATTTGATGAAGGGGAATTGATTTTCTCAACCCATTGCGCGAAAGCAACACATGTGTAACTCAAGTTTGTTTTCCCAAATGCTACGTATTGTAAGGGAAGGGGAAGAAGACTGGAGGATATGCTCCATTATTTTTTTTGCTTCAGCTGAAAGCAAATTCTATCAACGGAGAAAAACTAGTTTGGACTTTTGGTAAATCATTTTTTTCCTAATACACAAAAGGTTTGCGCTGCTTTTTATATGTAAGTAGAGAAACAACGAAGGTTGGCAATGACATCGCCATGAATGACGCACTGTGGGTGTCACAAACCGGATCATTAGGGGAGAGAGAGCCTTAAGACGGTTGTTGGGTGTTACCCCTTTAATTTTTTCGATTAAGATTCAACTCGATTACATCTCCCCTTATATTTATAGTCCGGAGGAAGACTTGCATGCTAAGAAATATCTAGGAGGTTTCCTTTATAGATCGGAATAATTCTTTGACAAAGCAATTTATTTATTTCCCTAAATATTTATTCCCTAAATAATTATTACTTAACGATGAAGCAAAGGATGATGACGGACAGAGGAGTGTGCCGTCGCCGGGCCAGATGCGCGCGCCCCCTTTGGGCCTCAAGCAACACCAGGCCTGTTTTGGCACATGACATCTCCCTTTCCCATGACAACGCTGGCCCCTCGCTACCGTGGTTCCGCACGGCTAATGTTGTTGATGGGTCGATCGGGCAAAGATGGTCCGAAGATTGTTAAGGCCCACTTGTATACAGGAAGGAGTCGGACGGCATGAAGACTCGACCTTTGCCGAGCGCCGGTTTCATGGATGGAATTCCATTGCCCCCGAGAGGTCAGACCGGTGGCGCAGTACGCCGAGGGGGTGAAAGCCAAACCGTAAAGTGTGCGTATGATCCCACCTGGTTGGAGAACATCCTGCAGGGCAGCGTTTTGATAAACCCGCGGGCGAGAAATGTTGGGTTGTCGAGGTAGAAGATTGGAACCCATGGCAAGAAGCTCAGGCTCCTCCATCGCCCGTGCTTGTGAAGCCCCGGTATGGTTGGTGAGGTCATCGTGAGGTGAATGCCAATCACCTTGAGTAGCGCCTAAGCCGTTGCTCCCGCTTGAGCTTGGTGGTTCCTACGATGCCAGCGTAGCTTGTCGCCTGGCCCAGGTAGTGAGTTGAGAAAGGATGAGAGCCTCCTTGGTAGGGATGAGGCCGACGCAGGTAGCTGATCGATGTCCTGGCATGTACCTCATGTCATTGCTCTGCGGAGCTCGTAGGTCAAAGCTTCTTGAAGACCCCAGGGAGACATGAGCGCCAAAACCGGTGGGCGAAGTTGGGATCATTGCGCCCAACATGTGGGCGCCCCGGTGCATCACAACCCAAAGCCCGTTGTAGAGCTCTTCGTGTAGTCATACCGGGCGCTGATGTCGCCGAGGAATGAGGGAGCCGGGCTAGATCGCCCTCGAAATCACCGGGCATAGCCAAGTCGCCCATGGTGTTGTGTCCGCTACCGCCGCCGAGCCATGTGACAAACGCGGGCGGCGGCGCCGAGCGCATTTGCGAGTTGCATCACGCCATTTATCGTGGGGCGCCCCGCCAGAGTGCATCCCGCTGCGAAGCATGGAGCCCGCTGACAAACTTGAAGGTGCCGGCGTAGTTGTACGCGTCCTCTTCCCGCTGAGTTGGCACAAGGTTGGTGATGAGGTTGGCATAGATGGGTAGCTTGAAACGCAAGGTAGACATCGTGTGGAGGTGTCCCAACTCTCCGCTGGCGCCCCGCTTGGCATGCCGATGAACCAAAGAAGTACCGCTATTATAAGGTGGATAGTGGCATACCTCATGTCTTTGACTCGCGGATGATGTTCGGCTGTCATGGTGATGAAGGGGACGCCTTCTACGCCGAGCCGATACGGGTGTCACGAAAGTCGACTACTAAGGGTGGGCTTGCCCGGTCAGACCGCCAGGCTGAAGCTACGATAGGAGCCGTGAGCTTGCTTTGTTGATGTTCTCCCGCTGTAGTGGATGTCCATGGAACTTTCAAAGGTGTGTAGTGTGCTGATGTAGTTGCTCCGAAAGTTCGTCAACCGATGACGTTGGTGGTGTCGCCCGCGAAGGCGCTTGTTGGTGGTGTTGACGCGCGCGCGCCTTGATGAGTCGCAGACATCGCCGATGAAGCCAAAGTCATCGCATGGTGGCGCCCTGGGAGGGGCGCCACGCCGCTGGTTGTTCCCTTGAAGGTGTCATCGCGTCGCTGGTGATGTCGTTGTTGGCGATGACAACGCCTGACGGTGTCGCTGTAAACATCGATGGTAGAGGTAGAGGTTCCACGTTGGTTGAGATTTACTTGCCTCGGTGACTATGGAGGGGGTGATGTTCTAGTCTACGGGTTGTTGTCAGCCGTTGATGTTCATGGTGGCGTGTGTTGTCCCAGATGTCGTGACCAAATGACATCGATGTCGACGCCTGGCTGACGCCGTTGTGTCGCCCATAGTGACGTTGGCATTCTGATGTTCCCGATGTCGAGACGACGCTTGTCGGGTGTTGTAGGAACTTATTTGGAGCGCGTCGGGTCTCGTAACGCTGGCCTAGTTGGGTAGGTGAAGATCTCTAGTTTGGTTTTTGGATAATTAGTGACACCTAAGGACTAAATCTCTCATGCTAAGTGTTGACTAGATTGAGATTGGTTGTGCTCTGAGTTGGTGCATGGTGATCATGGAGGATGGATCGAGGTGATCCAAGAGATGATCGTGCATGCAACCTTGAGTTTTGAGATCAATTGACCCCAAGGCAAAGGTATAACCATAGGGTTTTTTGATTTCATACTCAAGACACCATAGAGGGTGTGAGTGATTATAGGATCGATAAGCCGTACTATAAAGAGGAGAAACTTATCATACATATCGGTTCTTCTTGTGCCTTTAGGTTCAAAATTCATATGCATGCATTCTAACCTAAAGAGCTAACTCCGCGCTTGATGAAAATGTTTTCAAAATGTTAACACATGGTGTCGAGGTGTTCTTCGACGCAGCCGGCAACAAGAAACAAGTGACTTAAGCCTGGCTTTGGGAGCAAAGGCTTAAGAAACGGCAACACAACGACGAAAAATTCACAGCTCGATGGCGACCGATCGCTAATCGGACGGAAGGGTGACCTGACGCACTGGCAGCGGCCCCAGAGCATGTTTTGATCTGCGGGTCGACGGTGACCGGACCCACCGGACGGAACCGGCGGCCGACCGACGCTTCCAAACGGACACACGTGACCGACGCGATCGAGGCCGGGTCGGGCATCGCTTTGGGGTCAGCCGGTTAGATCGGGATTCAACCCAACGGACTCATCGGTGAGTCCAACAGTCGCTAAAGCGTGGTTTTCAATTTAACGACCACATTTCGTGGTGTGGCCTATTTATACCCCTTTGGCCGCCATTGCTCTCTCTTGGTCATTTGAATCATTCCTAACACCTAGAGCTGAGCAACAACACTCCCCTCTCTCTCATTCTTGATTGTGAGCTTCATTCTTGAGAGAAGAGTTGATCCAAGTGCATTTGCATCGAGTTCCTTGCATCTAGAGGCACTTGGGGATCAAGTAGAGCCGCTTGGTTTCTTGTTTCTCTTAGAGACACCGCTTCTAGCCTAGCCAGGATTTGGTGGAGTTGTTGGCAAGAAAAGGAGATTGTTCTTGGCCACCTCCCATTAATTTGTGAGAGGATCACACACTCCTCGTCCGAAGACAAAGTACAAGGAATACATTGCTCGTGGTCTTGGGTACCCTCACGGTGAGTGGTGTGTTGAGGCTAGCAGTGTGCACCGCCTAGCTCAAACACCATCCTTGTGTTGGTCGCACAACCGTAGACTAGCTTGTCGCGGTACAAGTGAACTCGGATGAACAAATCGACTTGTTCATTGTCTCGGTGTTTGGATCATCACCTTCGTGGTGATTGATTGTTCTTCTTCCTAAGTGATTGGTTTCTTCATCTACACGCCGGTATAACAAGCTTTCTCACTCTTGCATTACTTTCCTAGATTACTTTTGAGTAGAGAGCTAGCACTTGCTTGTGTAGGTTGTTCTTTGCTAGCATAAGGACCATATTAGGGATTGTTCACTAGATAGAGTAGTGACATAGACTTTGTGTGACTTGGAGATCATATCTTATTTAGTCTTGTCACTAGAAGGCCCGTAAGACCACTAGAGCTTGCAAACCGCACATTTGCCATTGTTATACTAATCGGTTTGTTTAGTGACTTTGTAGAAAAATTTTATAGGCTATTCACCCTCCCTCTAGCCATCTAGGATTTTTCGAAGTTTTTTGTCGAGCAACTGGGTGGACGCCGGGTTGTAGCCTCGACCGACCGATCCGACCACCACAAAAGCGTGGACATCCTTGGGGTAGACGACTCGCCAGCGCTTGGCGGATCGTGGAGGGGACAACGCCCATGCCATGGGAGTACCGCTTGTCGCCGGTGGTGCCCATGGTGGGGGTGGCGCCGAGGAGGTCGCCGAGGTCACCGCAAGTGGCCTTCATAAAGGGAGAAGTGGCCTCGTGAAGATGGCGCGGTGCGTGGACTCCGGTGGTCGGGAGTTGTACTTGACCTGATGTAGTTAGAGATCGCAGCTTTGTTTGCATGCTTCGGTCCAAGTGCGCAGGATAACTCTATGATCACCGTATGGCGCAGCAGCTGGGCGCCCATCAATCTTGACGGTGGCGGGCAGGGCGGATCGCACGCTTCGATACCAAATAAGCCAATAAACCGGACGCTTCCGGCGCGACACGGGAGCTCGCTCAGTCAGCACGCCAGGGCGCGGGCGCTGGGCGTGTTGACGACGGGGCGCGAGGCAGGGAGGTGGTGGTGAAGACGTAATGGCTTACACGGGCAAAAAGATGACGAGGGTCGATGAAGAACGCACGAGGTAGAAGACGACGACGATGATGACGCGCAGCCCAAGCAAGTGATTTAGGGGACGGCGAGGGCAAGGGCGCTGCTGGCGCCCATACGGGCGCTGCCATGACAGTGGGCGACGGGTAGCGGCGTATCAAGGTGGGGGGATCAAGGGCGTGGTTAGGTTAGGAGAGAGAGAGCATGAAGATAGGTCGCTTAAGTGTTACCCTTTAATTTTTCTAATTAAGATTCAACCGACATGCCTCCCTTTATATTTATATAGTCCGAGAAAGACTTGCATGCTAAGAAATATCTAGAGGTTTCCTTTATAGATCGGAATATCTCTTGACAAAGCAATTTATTTATTTCCCTAAATATTTATTTCCTAAATAATTATTAATTAACGACATTTGGCAAAGGATGATGACAGATGCAAATGTCGCCACCAGCAAGTAGCCTATTTTGGGCACATGACAAGGGGAATAAAGTTGTACAATATGTTCAGCCCCCTCTAGCGGAAGGAGATCAAGACACTATTACCTCGCCTTAATCGAACCGCCTAGCCATCAACATGATCGACGCGGTTTTCCTAGCTGCTACGCCAATCGCCTCGGCTACCGCCTCCCCGTGGAAGAGCTCTTATGTGTGTAGTTTAAAACATACTCTCCATTCTAGAAAAACATGCAATTCACACATCCCGAGAAGTCAAAACATTATAAACTTTGACTAAAAATTATATCACAAAATACTAAGACTTATGAGACAAATTAAGTATCGCTAGATTTGTTATAAAATATATTTTATAATAAATTTATTTCAGGACATAAATCCTAATAATTTTGGTTATAAACTTGATCAAAAGTTGATGTCCTTTGACCGCATGCTGCTTTCCATAATTGCTTGTTTTTAAGGAACGGGAGTACTCACACATGCCCAACGTAGGGCCCACCAAAGCAAGCGAGAGCTTTAAAAAACTGCCATTTTCAGCTTACCTTCCTCGTGAGATGGACAGTTGTGATCCCATCTGCTAGAATCAGGCTCCCTTCGCGACGGTCAGCAGACCAGTTTGAATCGCTATCAACTCCATCTTCTCGTTATGGCGGGGTCACAAAGCGTGAGGGAATAGGGAGAGTCAGAGTCAATTTGGAGCGCGACCAAATAGGCTCAAACGTTTGCAAATGATTATTCGGCAGTCACTCCCATTGTCACATATACACTATGTACAGTCAAAATTTAAAATTCATCTCTATCAGTAGCGTTCCCCAGACTGTATTCTTTTGCACAAAATTCAATCCATTTCGTGTAGAGTTTGATGATGGAGCATGAATTGGATGAGCCATGGCTCCTATCTGCCCCTATCCACACGAGCATATGAAGAACTACAGGCCCTCCAAGACTTTTGGGTTCCAATTTGGGGACCCAGATACTCTTCTCCGCAATTCTATGCATACGCCCAGAGTCGTTCTTTGCATGGCTGATTTTTAGTGGACAAATTAAATACCAAGACTAATCCTGCAAAGGCGTCATATAAACACTATAATGATGTATCTTGTGTACCGTGCAATACTGGTTAGAAGAAGATATTGATCGCCTATTCTTGAGTTTCGCCCTTACATTACAATGTTGAACCTACTGGTTTCTTTGACTAGGATATCAGTTTGATCGTTTAGTGGATGCTAACAATGTTCATCAATTGCCTTCTTCACGTACAGCTGTCATCGCCGCTTGCTGGGAGTTATGGAAATCCTCGCGAATGACAAGGTTTTTCGAAAGCACGTAATCCCACCCCCAGCTATCTGGTTTGTAAATTTTAAGAACCAATGTTTCCTACAATGTGTTAGATCTAAGGAAGATATTAGATCCTCGCTTTGTTCTTAGTTAGATGCATTCAAATTAAGGTTTGTAAGTTCTGCCTTTCTTTAAAAAGAGACGCTTACATGTGTGCCCTTATAAAAGTTTGTTTTGCTTCTCCATGCCCCCTTCCGCTTAGGTTCCATTTGGTTTTGCTCAAAACAACTCGTAATTGTTTCCATATTTGTTGTGGGACCGGAAGTGAAAAAGATCATCGCGCTTTTCTCCCATGACCGACTAAAACCCGCCTCCCCGACTCTCCTCGCGGATCGAAATCCCACGGGCGTGGGCGGCGCGCGCACATCCCTGCGGGCACGGCGTCGGGCGCGATCCCACGGGCGGATTCGGTCGCGGGCGCTATCCCATCACGATGAGGACATGATCGGCTTAGATTTGGAGCTTGATAACCACTCCAAAAGCTATGGTGAATCAACTCTCTTTCAAGTTTAGTATTTGATACATTTGAACAAACGTGTTATTGCACCATGATCTTTGTATGTGCTTTCATTTTCGCACTGCTTTACGCGGATCAAAGAGAGTTTTAGATGCAAAATGCGTATAGTTTGGAGAACCAAAAGAAGCTGGATTGGAGACCACCAAGTCTTCATAATGCTTTTCTACAAAGGCCATCACGCCACTTTTGGGCCAAAGAGAAGAAAAGAGTGTAGGTCCCACCACGCTTTGGAGTTGGATTCGACCCCAGGACAACACCAACCTCGCGGACGTGCACGCCACAAATACATCTCGAGTTGGACTTTGGGTGGTATCAAGCACATCATGCAAAGCTTATCAAGTCTACTTTTCAAAGCGATCCAACCTCACTCTCATATCTGGTTCCGAGGCCTCCTCGTAGCCAGCTTGATTTACTTCCGCATCACTTTCTTCCACAAGAGCCGCAAACATCTATCTCTAAGCAAGCACGGGACCGTGCATGACATTGGCTCAAAAATAACTATGCATGTATAGGCGTCCTAGATGGCCAGAGGGCGTGAAAGTGAATAGCCTACAAATCTACAAACTCAACCTTCAACAAAACCGGCATTAGTATAAACAACACGTGCGCAAAAGCCGTGTTTGCACTCAGTCTCTAGTGTGGTCTTGCAAGCCTCTCTAGTGACAAGACTAAATATGCTATGATCTCTAAGTCACACAAGGTCTATGTCTTTACTCTAACTAGTGAGCAAACCTAATAAGGTCCTTATGCTAGCAACAACAACTACACAAAGCAAGGCTAGCTCTCTACTCCAAAGTAAACTAGGAAGGTAAATACAAGAGTGAGAGCGATATACCAACACGTAGATGTCAACCAATCACCGGAAGTAGATGAACTATCAATCACTGAAGGTGATGATCCACACACGAAGAGACAATGAACAAGTCGATTTGTTCAATCTCAGAAGTTCGCTTGTACACCGACAAGTTACTCTTCGGTTGTGCCGACTAACACAAGGATGGTGTTTGAGCCAGGTGCCCTTGCTAGCCTCAACACACCGCCAACGAGTGTGGTACCCAAGACACGAGCAATGTATCTCTGCACTTTGTCTTCTCCCGATGAGGAGTGAGTAATCCTCTCCACAAATCAACCTAGGTGGCCAAGAAACAATCACCTCTTCTTGCCAACAACTCCACCCAATCCTCCACCGGCTAGGAGCCGGTGTCTCCAAGAGTAACAAGAAACCAACCGCTCAACGATCCCCTAAGTGCCAGATGCAAGAACTGATGCAATGCATCTAGGATCAACTCTTCTCTCAAGAATGAAGCTCAAATCAGAATGAGAAGAGGAAGGCTTGCTTGCTTGCTCTAGCTTGTTAGGAATGATTCAAATGACCAAGAGAGAGAGCAAGGAGCAATATATAGGCCACACCACCAAAATGTGGAAAGGGTGAAAGCCACTTCTCATGTACCGGATCGATGTAATCGACCGACTCACCACAGAGTCCGGCCGGGGTCCGCGCCACAACCGACAAACCCAAAACCGGCCACCGACCTCGCTCGGTGCGCGTCCGTCGTCATGCATCCGGCCCAGCCTTCCTGCCGCGACTGCTTTCTCCGGCCGGTGGGTCCGGTCACCTCGACTCCCTGAAACACCCCTCTCTCGCTGCATGCATCGACCGAAAGCCTCGGGTCACTTTCGGTTCTGCCTGCGTCCGGCCACGCCCATAAACATGTCATATGTCATCACTAGATCAATCAAGCA